>JAVJIF010004178.1:0-116166 GCA_038442645.1 Agave tequilana
TTTAACAAATACAGTAGTATAATATGGATTAAACTATTCTTGACCTGGTAAGAAAATACTTACAGCATGATGACTGGTTTGGTTAGCAGTGACCGCTGACCTCCAGGCATTATTGCCATTCGTCAAAGTTTAAACAAAGGAAGATATAAGGCATAAGATACTTTTTCATTGTAGTCTTGGAGAAGGGTGTGCATCACATAAGATGGGAGTTAGGGATTCGGACTTATGATCAACTGTGTGCAGCTGAAAATAATTCATCCTTAAAGTTCATCTTCATAAACTGAGCGGAAAACGCCTAAAGGAGTATTAGGACCTAAGGTTGGTTTCCTAAATATATGCTTTGGTGCATGTGGGATCATCATATAATTATAGCTTGGGAGTCTCTTTGACAATAATATCAGAATATTGTTGAAATAACAAATACAAATATTTCTGGGAAGATACGAAACAGGTTTATTGAAGATGAAGCCCCTTTTCTTCTTCCTCCCTCTCGGTCCATGTCATATTGTTGGTCACACATTGCATGTGATGAGCCTTCTAAATTTAGGTACCTTCTTGCACGAGATTATTGGAATATTCACATCACTCATGACATGCTAATGAATGATGATTATCTTTTTCTACAAAGGATTTTGCATGCGTAGTGTATGTGTCACTTTACCTGGGCAATTTGCTTGACAACATAACGAACATTTGAAACCCTTCAAGTTGGTTACTTGGACCATATTTGATATTAAGCAAACACCCAAATTTTACAATAAACGCTTTGCAATAGGAGATATCAATTAGAATTTATATATAGATGATGCCCACTCCATAGGACCATGGATTTCCCCTCTCTGCACCCCGTTGTATTGATTGTGCACCATGTTTAGCTATTGAATGGAAGGTATTCTCACGTTATATCCAACATAACAGAAATAAATAAAAATTTCAGAAGCACTTTTTTTACAACACCCGGGGAAACAATTGCGGGGGTTGTGTGACCCTTCCTAGTGGATTCCATGAATAAGAGATGGTGAACAAGGAGGCCATCATGTCCCGTCCTTAAAAGCCCACAACATCTAATCCTGTATCACATCAGGTTTCAAGACTTATAACCCCAAGAGAATTGAATGTTTAAAAACAAAATAACCTGCGCTCACTTTCCAATGATGAACAAGTTTGAGAAATAACAAGGCCTTTATAATTTATTTAATCTCCTTACAAGGAAAACATATTTTTAAATTGAAGGCTTAGAATCAAATGGTGTGTTATAAAAACTTAGGCCATTGGCAAGTAGTTTCAAAAGAAATTAGAAATATGGAGAAGCATAAGTGATTTTGTAACTTCTCAATAGCTTTTAAAGACTTTTTGTCAACTGAATATTATTTTTTTGATTTTCTATTGGTAATCAACTTTATTTTTGTTAGAATAGAACAATTTGGATGTTTATGAGCTAGATTGTAGTTTTGGTTAACCCTTCAAGCAAGAGTTGGCTCTCTCACTGGATATTGGGTCAGTTTTTCAAGTTGTTTTCCTTTCAGGATGTATTAGAATACAAGTACTGTATTTGATTTACGACACTCTAGGGGAGGATGTCTAGCAAGCAGGGGTTAGATTGGTTATTTTTTGGCGGACATTTTTGAAGGTACTGCTGGGTAGAAAAAATAAAAAGAGGACGGAGCTCATTTTGGTAGGTTTGCCGCATTTATGATAGAATTTAATTTAGAAAGATTCTACAGAGGAATGTTGTGCATTCCTAACTTTTCTTCTTCTTCTTTCTTTTTTCTTTCTTCTTTTGGTTTTGGTTCTTGCCAGCTTCTTAATTTTGTGTTTATTGTGGGTCAAGGTTAAAGTCGCTTTACTCGAGGCATAAAGAGCCTATAGTTTCTCTCTTATTAAATGAGTATGTTATCATGGGAGCTTGTTTCGTTGCATTTGAGTAGGTTGTATACAATCTTGATCACCTTTTTTCAGATGTTGGCCTTTTACATTGATTTGAACTACTTTTATCACTCACTCACAGGGACTGAACTTCTCTTGGCACCTAGTAGTGGTTGAGTTATTATTTATCTGGTTTTTTTTAGTTTTCCGCATCATCCATTTTTTTTATATGTTATTAGGGTGCAGATCAGTGTTATCTGTGTCCATCCATTTTTTTGTGCAAACTGTGAAGTTGGCTCTCACATTTTATCAAACAATGTCTTGTTAGGCTCTCTCTCTCTCTCTCTCTCTCTCTCTCTCTCTCTCTCTCTCTCTCTCACACACACACACACACACACACACAAAATCATACCATTGTTCTAAGATGGTTCTTACTAGTCATTATTGAATAACGTCTTTTCCACTAGTTATTCTCTCGCTCGCTCATTCACTCTCTCTCTCTCTCACACACAAGGACAAACATATAAGTGGCGTACACATGGATGCACATACCTGCACGTGTGCCTGCTTGCATGCTCCTTGACAGTAGATAAATAATTATTGCTCCATTTATGAAATGTTTTTATGGGGTGTTAAATTGCGAAAGTCTACGACTTTATTGATATTGAGAAGAGTTACAAAATACAATTATATATAGCTAAAAGTAACCTTATCTTTATATAGACCTCGCACAAAACCAAGTCCTACTCAATTTATGAGTCATAGTTGACACAGGACAACAATAACTGAAATTGTTTTTTTTGTTCCGAATACTGTTGATCTGCGAATTTTGAGGGTTTCTGGAGAGGATTTTGGGATGAAATCAAGTTGGGAAAGGTTGCAAGATGTGGTGGATGGTTAGGGGATTGGTTTAAGGTTGTTTTACAAGGAAAAGATAATTAGTGAACATTAAGTGGGTGTTTTGTTCTAGATTCAGATCTGAACAGATCACAACAACTAAATAAAGGATTTAGGCTTCAATCAGGATTCAAATAAGTTAAAGTCAGTGAATTTATTTATTGACTAGGATTTTGCTACCAAAAGAAAAGAAAAGCTAGAAGGAAAGCTAAAAGATAGGGAAATTTCACACCTTTTTATGAGGGCTTCACACCCAAGATTCGACATCACACAAGGATGGATTTCAATCCAATAATACATCACACATGAAAAAACCCATAGTGAAAAACTTCAATAGAATCCACAAATCATTAAAAATCAATATCTTCTACTTTTCAGCCAGCAACCATAATATAAACATATATAGGGTCAAAAATAAAAAATTTACAAAAACACTCCCACTAGAAAAGTCTCTAAACAGCCTAAAATTTTTACAGAAAAATCCCAAAAATATAAAAAACACAAATGACCTTAGATAATAAATTTAACTAAAGAACTAACAATTAAAACCCTAAACATCAATAAAGAAACTATTTTAACCTATTTTAATGGCTTCTTGATCCTCATCAATAGTAATACTAGGACTCTATAAGACTATCAATTAACTAATTACTAATATATCTAGTATCGCCCTTAAACTCACTATGGTATGACATCAAGAGTTTGTCAAACAAAATTAAAAAAAGAAAAAATAAAACAAATGCCGAAACTACTAAAAACTGATGCTGAAATATTAATATTGATGTAGATCTTGAATTATTGGTGCTGATGCCGAACTGAAGAAAACCAATCCAAACAAAGGCAATCCTCCCTTGATACAACAAACATAACAACTAAGCCATTTGTCCCAAGTAATTGGGGTAGGATATATGACCAAAAGAAAATTACACCAGATCGGGCACATGGATCAGCTTTCTCCACTCATTCCTATCGAGCAATCCTCTCTTGATATCTGAAACAAATTTAAACGAACCTTCGTTGGGACCTCAAACGATCCTCCTTGAGATCCAAAAATAACTCTCTTGAGAGCTCAAACTCAAATGATCCTCTATTGGGACCTCAAACGAACTAAATAAAATGATCCTTCCTTGGGATCCAAAACGAACTCAAATATCCTCCTTTGGAATCTCAAACCATCCCACCTTGGAGCTTAAACGAACTTAAACAATTCTCCCTGGAATAAGAAAAGAACTTTCTAGGCCTCAAACAAACTTAGACGATCAATCTCAAACAAACACTAATGTATCCTTTCTTGGGATCTAAGACAAATCCAAATGGTATCTTTGGGGCCTCAAATGAACTCAAAAGATCCTCCATTGGGATCTCAAACGAACTCGAACGATCCTCATTTGGTATTGTTAACTATTTGTTAGATTAGTTATCTAATTATGAGTCATATCGCTTTATGTATTAGGAGTCCTATAGTTACCTAATTGGATCATATTACTACATGTATTAAGATTCTTATAGTTACCTAATTAGGAGTCATATTTCTTTATGCACTAGGAGTCCTACTCATATTATGAGTTAATATTTTTTTTTGCCTATAAATAAGAATATAGAGAGAGGACTCATAAACTCTCTCACCTCTCAAATTTTGATATGGTATCAGAACCAGGTTTCTTCTGATCAACGTTCACATACCACCTCAAGCCTGCGTTGGGTCGTGCTCATGTATTACGTGCCTAGTGCCAGGCCATGTTTTGCATTCCGTCTTCTACTTCAGATCCGCTCGAGATCAAACAAGTCCTGATCGACATCATCTACTTACTACTGCTGTTGTTGTTTCTGGTTTTGCTGCTGTTATTGGTTTTGTTGCTGTCATTTCTAATTTTTCTGTTGCTGCTTTTAGTTCTGCTAATGTTGCTGTTTCTGGTTATGTTGCTGCCTGAACTTCTCGCCAATTGTTGCTACAATGTTCTACCACCTGTCTATTCTGTTTAGATCTGCAAACTGTAGATTTGAGGCTACTGTTATTCTTGTCGTATTCTTCATCTTCTACGACTATTGTTAAGGCGGGTCTGGATCTTTTGTCTTCATTGACTACTAATATTATTTTTTGTCATATCATCTACTACCTCTACTACCTCATGACGAGTTTTTTATGGTCATCTGTTGCTTCTATTGTATTGTCTATAACTATCTTCTATGGGCGAAGTCCGTGCATGTGTTCCTTGGTGTCCGCTTCTACTGAGTTTGCGGATTTCCTAAAATCTTTCCTTCTGAATTTAAGGGTCTCTCAAAATCTCCATTTTTACTGGGTTTGAGGATCTCTCAAAACTGTCTTCTACCGACTACTGAGAGTTCAAGGATCTCTCAAAATTTCATTTTTTTACTGATTAGGATCTCTTGAAACTTCTTTTACTGTTGAGTTTAAGGATCTCTGGAAATTTCTTCAAGATCTCTTCCTACTGAGTTTGAGGATCCCTTAAAACCTCAATCTTTCTGAGTTTAGAGATCTCTAAAAACCTCCTTTACTGACTTTGAAAAACTGTAAAATTCTAACTATATTTAAGGAGATTTTTCATGCATGCTTCATGCATAAGTTTTGATTGGCAACTTCAACATTTGACATTAATCATTCAACAATGTAGCATCAGATTAGCAATTCAGTTTTATTTGTTTCTCAGTTTTTGTATTTTGTATAGAAAAATTTTGTTTAAAAAGTCTTTATCTAGTTTTTGTAACAAGATGGGCATGATTGATACCTATACTCCAGTTTGAGGAGGAGAGTTAAAATCTTTTTTAGATTAATTACGTAATTAAGAGTCATTGTTTTATGTATTAGGAGTCATATTTCTTTATGTATTAGGAGTTTTACTCATATTATGAGTTATTATGAGTTATAATTGTATTTTCTTATAAATAAGAATATAGAGAGATGACTTGTAAACTCTTAGATTTTTCCTCTCAATGTTTGATGGATATGAAAACAAACTCAAGCAATCCTCTTTTGCGATCCTAAAGCTTGGGATCTTACAACAGAACAACAATAATCGAAGTTCACAAACTGAAATTGAAGAAGTCATGATCTTCTTTTGATCACCTCGAACAATGTCTTGAATGATGTTGATTTGTCATTACCTGTACATAATTGATTAATTCTAAATAAATCTGAATCTGAAGTTGAAACTAAATCTGAATCTGAGACTTCTCCAATCTAGATTTTAATTCTGAACTGGTCTCACAACTAAATCTCAATTTGAATCTGTTTTTTTTGATAATTTGCCAAAAACAAATTGTCGAATATGAAAAATTGTGAGCAAAGAATTGGCAAAGAAGAATTCTGATGCACAACCTGTGAACAGTAACTGCAATGAACAATACCACATTAACAAAACCATGAACAATAATCGTGAACAAACTGTGAACAATAACTAATATTTTTTTCTTTCTACTTCTGTTGTGAGAGGGGGGGGGGGGGGGTTGGGAAGAAAGAAAAAGAAAAATAATAGAAAGAAAGAGGAAGAAAATGGCCAGGATGCGTCAGGAGGTGGTGGAGATTGGATTAAAAAAAACGCTTTGGGTCTTGCTACCATGTTAAACTACAAAAGGCTACATCTTTATTGATATCGAGAGGAGTTAAAAAATACAATTGTGTAGCCATAAGTTATCTTCTCTTTACATAGCTTCATACAAACCAAATCCTACTCAAACTATGACTCTATAAGACTGTAAATGTTATTAGGACTTTATAACTAGCTAACTTTACCAATTAACTAATACTACTATATCTCTACTATATCTAACACTGGGAATATAGATTATCTGCTTGAAGTACATATTTTACTGGTGATCTTGACCATTAAGCCAGAGGACATGATGTTGTGTGGTCATTGCTGCACTCATAGACACAGGCGGACACATGCTGTTGCTCGCACTGGCTGCTGCTCTGTTAGAATATTCTAGTTGGATAATTATATATTTCTTTAGAAGTACATACTTTCCGTGGTCCACCCCATTGAGCCAACAATATGATGCTTTATGGTGATTCCCGCATTCATCGATGTAGGTGCACATATGGACGCATACACACAGCTCAAATATGGCTGCCTCCCTGTTGCATTCTCTAGCTGGAGAATCATATTTAAAAGTTTCTTTTAGAAGTATATACTTTTCGGTTATCCACTCCACTCCATTGGGCCAAAAGACATGATGCTTTATGTGACCATGATCATACTGATCTTTGCATGCTCACTTCACAAATTCTGATGATACTTCTACCAAAGTTATTACCAACATTATTTTAGAATTGTGGATGTCAAGAAATATTTAACTTTGCAGAAATTTGATGTCAGTTAAATCATTTCATGTAGTTCTATGAACAGTTCACTTTTTTTTGATTTATTTAGATAAATGATCGTTGTGTTTCTGATCCGTTCTACTTAATTATGTTCCCCCACCCTTTTTTCCAGTACAAGCTTTGCTCGTGGCTGGCAATAATATTCTGTGCTCAGTCTCTTGGAAACATGAAGAACATGGAAACGATCTGAAACAGATTTCCATGGCAATGATAAGTAGAGCTTTGGATTCTCCTTTGCTCAATTCCCATTCATTTTAATGGATTATTACATTTTCCTGTGTCAATAGTTTTACTCATTAAAGGCAGTCTTTAATAAAATTCTGATGCTGTTTACTACTTTTCTGTTGTTTTTATTCTTTAAAGAGCAGCGTCCGCATCTGTTTTTTTGTACATTTATCTTTGTCAACCAAGGAATACTGTTCAGGGAACAGAAATACAGTGAAGTGAAAAGAGAGTACATATTTTCATTAGCATTTTTCGTTTTTGTACGAAGGGAGGGCCTCTGTGCAATTCTCTGAGGAGAACTCTAAGGTGATATATCAAAGAGCTCCTTTTTTTCCGTTTTGTTTTGTGAGCATGTTAACACGCCCATGTGTTTGCTCGTGTATTCTCTGGATGAAGTGATGACTTTTGCCCAGTTCTATTAGTAAAAAAAAAATCAAGGATGACATTAAGGTCTTCTTTTCTTTTCTTTTCTTTATTTTTAGTTTATTTTGTGCGGGCATGTAGGTGTGTGCACTTATGTGCCCGTTTATCTATTTTTCGTTTTAGATGAAGTGAGGGTCTTTCCTACGATGCTTTAATCATGTGTGATGTAGACCTACAGATGCACCGGTCCGGCGAGTAGAGCTTATCAACTTAGGGCAGGTTAAAAAAGAGCGAAGAGGAGACCGAAGAAAAACATCGATGTAGGTGATACGACAAGATATAGAGGCTAAAGGTCTTAATGAAGGCATACTGCTCGACAGGAATGAGTGGATAAAGCTGATCTATGTGCCCGATTCGGCATTATTCTCTTTTGGTTCATGTAGCTTACCCCAAATACTTATGATAAATGGCTTAGTTGTTGTTGTTGAGATGAAATGAGGGTTTTTGCCCTATTCTTTTTAGTAGAAAGTGAAGGATGACTCTAGGTTGGTCTGTGCGTGCGCGTGTATGCATGTGTGTTTGTGTCTGCCCACGTGGGTGGTGCTGTTTTTATTTTCCTTTTCAATTTTTTTTTGTGTGCATGTGTGGTTGGGGTTAATTGGGGAGGTGCTGGCCGTGTTGGAACATCCAGGGGCTATATAGGTCAACGACATATAAGATATAAATAGAAGAAAATAGTTTGCCTAAGTGATGTGAAACGGGGAACCGTGAGGGTGTGGTTTATCACTAATAAACTTGAATTCCACAATGTTTCATTAAAATATAATTTTCGACAGGAAATTATATAAAACTAGTAATGTGATCAGATGGATTTATAATCATTTGCAAGCATTGCATAGATAATTGTAATCTCAAAATGTCAAACACAATACTCAGTTCACCGAACAGTACTACTTGCAATATTAGGAACAATGGAATACAAGTATAACAAAATTCACACAAATCACATTGATAATCGACATTAGATTAACATGATAATATTTAGAGAATAAATTACTATGCAATCCTATTGAAAATCTGACGCTGAAATAAGAATTTACTTACTGAGAAGTTAACATTCTCAGGTAACCTCGTTGTGTCTGCTGTTGGCTCTGTTGTTGGTTCTGTTGTTTCTCTACTTGTGAACTTGTTGAGTTGATGTTTTGTAGACTCGCAGATGATGTGAATGTTGTATTGTTGCAGATTTGAACTCCACTTCTTTAACTTGCCAGATCTGAGCTTCAATGCATCTGGCAGGGACTAGTTGTAACACCCGGGTTATTAAACCCCGCATTAATACATTAATATTGAGTTAATAAGATTTTTTTTAGAAACTCTTATGATTTAAATTAACTATTTTTGGTGTGAAATAAATTCGATAATTCATTTGGAGAAATCCGGAGTGGAATTGAATATTGTTTTGCAAGTTATACAAGTGGTGTATACATACAAGTATAATGGTCTTGGAATGTATAAATATTTATTTAACTTATGCATGAGGAATACATGTATGACTACTAGTATTAGTATATAAATACTAGATATGTGTATATTCATATATAAGAGAATGGGTTATATATATGGAGTATACATTGGAAATAGATATAAATACATGTAATTGAGATCAAATACAAATTTAATACATGGAGTAGGTGAGGGAGAGGTTAATGAGGAGTGGTGGGTATGGTGAAATGAGGAGTGGAGGGAAGTGGGATCTAGTGCCATGTGACACTTGTAGATGAGTGGAAGGGATGCATTTATATTATTTTCATGAGAAAACAATCTCATTTTCTTTCTTATTCATCTGGGCTCTCTCTCCCCCCAGCTTTTCCTCTCACCCACCCTATCTTTCTCTCTGTGTGTGGGTTCCGGCAGGCCGGCGGCAGTGCTGGTGTGGGCGGCGGCGGCTCGGGCAGGGCCGCTGGCGGAGGGGGACATGAGCACCCCTCATCTCTCTTTTTCTTCCCCTCCCTCTCTCTATCTTCTTGTTCTCTCTCTGGTCTGGTCTGGTCGACGAGAGCATCGACGGCAGCTGTGAGGCAGCCACATCTCTTTTTCCTCCCTCCTCTTACTCTCCTTGTTCTCTCTCCTCCCTGTTCTGGTCGACGAGAGCATTAACGACAGCTGTGAGGCGCCGGCGACGGCTGCCTGGCCGGGCGATGCGCGAGAGGAAGAGCAGCAACAACTGCTGCTCTTGCTTGTGAAGAAGAAGAGGGGAAGAATGGGTTTTGGGTTTGGATTTAATTGAAACCCGACCCGTTATCAACCCGAACCCGATTCATTATAATAAGGTAAATTTCACTTAGCCCCATGGTGATTTTAATAATTACTTTTGGGACCCTGGAAATAAACAGGCCCCTGGATATTTTAATTATTACGTATCTGACTCGTTTCGTATCTCGTGGGTATTCGAGCGATATCTTGGCCATCTGGACTCGATTCACGTGATTTGGAGCCATTGGAATCGTGGAAACGAGAGCTACGCATCCACAATGTTGGTATGTGGCGTTGAGTGGTTAGCAGACCGATAAATCTGGCACCAGTGAGTGGAGTCTGTCCTTGGATTTAAATTAGAAGCTACAATTTATGTTTTGATTCCAATTATGATCATTATCGTAATCAATAGAATTTGATGATAAATTCATATGATAACAGTAACTGTGTATGTGAATCGATATTGAGAAAATCAGTAAATGATTGGACTCGAGCATCATAGAAATAACCGGTATCAAAGAAATTGAATATTAATAATGTGAGTACAAGTTATTAAATCGAGATTATAATAATTAATTTGTAAATCTTGATTTAGAATGAATAAAAGTGTTATAATTACCAATTGTGATTAGTAATAATGAGGTATTGGTGGGTATTGAAAATGACGATGTTGGTATCACGTATGTGTACCCGAAAATCACCAGGGAACCATGAGTAAAGTTTCTCATGTACAATGTCAAGAGTATGATATACAAGAGGAAAATGATTATGAAGTAATCCATGTTAATTAGAATCCTATTGATAATTTTATGTTATTCACCATGACTGTGAATGTGAAAAGTTACTAAAGTATTGATCATGAAGATTGTTATATGTTAATTGTAAATGTAGTTGCTAATAATAGTAGTTATTTACAGATATGCATGTAAACATGGTCTTTATACCCAGGTGAATATATGAAATGAATGTATGAGTGAATACCATGTGTGATTCCATATACGAATTGATGTATGCAAGTCATGTGCAAATACCAAGTATGAATTGATATATATATATATATATATATTATATATACATATATATATATATATATATGTATGTATGTATGTATGTATATGGATGTGTGAATTGGTGTATATGCATGTATGAGTAAAGATGAATATTATATACAAATATGAATGTATAATTGAATATTAAATGCACGTTAAAATGTAAATTAAATATGAATTGTGGCCGGATTCCAAAATCAGTCAAGGAATAGTTAGACTGAATTGATAAATATCGGTGGCACATAAATAACTTGAAAAATATGAAAATGAATAAGAAAATTATTGTAGGGTAAGAGATTAAATCATGGCTATTATGATAACTTGGAATAGGGTGATTTTATGAATAAAAATATAACATCATAAGTAGAGTCTCTTCCCGATTTCGATTAAAATTTTATAATTTCGTATATTGGGATTTCATGATAATAAGGATCGTGATTAAAGAACAATTTGTCAATAAATTCACGTAATATCAAACTTTGGTTGTGCAAACTAGCAATTTGTATAAAAAAGGTTTGGGTTGTAAATGAGAAGATTGTTGAAAAACGTCGATAATTAAAGTAAATAGGAAACGAAACATGAATTTGATAATAGAAAATGATATTAGTCAATTGATATGGAATAGATGATGTATAATTAAGATAAAGATCACTTGAGGAATGACTCTGAAATCGAGAACCGTGAAACCGGTAGTACTGAGATCGGTGTTAATAGAATCTGGAGTTAATGTCGCAACTAAACTAATTAAATGAAGTTAAAATAAATCTTTGTATAATATTTTAATTATAATAATATTAAAATCTCTGATTGAATAGAGTGTATTTTGTGAATACAGTGTGATATGATAGAAATAAGATCAAGAATCAATAATAAATCATCTGACTCGGTAAGCTTTAATGACCGTGTGACCGAATCTAGTGATCAATGGACGTAATAGTCACCGACGAGTTTAACTGCTATGTGATAACTTGTGGAATGATAGAGTAAACTATAGGTAACCATGAACAAAAAATTGAAATCAGTGGCGATGAAAAATAAATGAAAATAAAACGTACAAGGGCAACAGAAAGTAATACGGGGCAATATCAGACAATTCGATAAATAATCATGTTCTTGATGTAATGATTGATAATAAAAGATGAATGAGCAATTAAGAACCTTCATTAAGATGTTAAGAACATAAATTGATAGTTAGCTTAATTACATTAAGCCTAAGTAGTGACGATTATAAATTAGTATTACTGTAACTTAGCTTACAGCCTGATATATCTATACAGGTAAATATGTGACAATTATTTACAATGATAATGTATACCGAACTTGTGAAGTAATATGGTTATATCATGAACCCTAATCGGAAATCGGACATTCATATTAATAATTATGGTTATCCTTCAAGAAAGTGACTAAATAAGTGATTAAGTATTGTATCTTTTTGATGCATTGATCCGCATGGTGAGTATGTACATGAAATTGTATGAATTGACTCTATATGACATTAGTATGCATATGAATGTGTTTATGATAATGAATGTGCATACAAAAATATATAGTAACTGTGTTTATGAATATTGGTGTGAAACTGTATGCCTGCATGTCATTTATCTCATGATATAAATATATTATTGGAGGAAGGGATCGGGTGTAACCGGTGGGTTGGAAGACGGGGCAAAATTGTATTATCGAAGGAAGGGATCGGGTGTAACCAATGGGCGCGAAGACGGGGCAAAATATATTATCGGAGGAAGGAGCCGGGTGTAATCGGTAGGTACGAAGACGGGGCAAAATTGTATTATCGGAGGAAGGGACTGGGTGTAACCGGGGGGTGCGAAGACGGAGCAAATTTATCATAATTTTGATCATATGTGACAAATCATGAATTTCATGTATATATGTATAAATCTATCTAAGTTTGTGTATGCAGTATTAATTGTGATATTGTGTATGAATGAGTGATCGATATATCACCAGTTTGTTGATTTATATCCAATAATGTGTTTGGGTGATCGGTATATTACCAAATATATTAGTTAACATCTAATAAGGTGATTAGGTGATCGGTGTATCACCAGATGTGTGACTTTATATCTGGTCATGTGATTATGATTGTATACCGCCATGTATGGTAGGTAATAATCAAGAATGTGATATGGGCGTATATACAAAATAAACTTAGTAATAAACTAAAAGCAACCTGAAGTAATTGTCCGAAAATATATGAATAAGTATCATACGTATCACGTATGGGAAAGAGGTAAATAATTGAAACGATTGAACTGTACTAACTGCGACCTGTGTGCTACGACGGGTGGTGAATGATATGTTAGTATGATATAAAATATATGTGTATAATCGTGCGTAAAATATAACACATGAATGTGTTGTGAACTGAATACCTATGGCATGCGAACATGTTATATGATATTATATTATATCACTAAGTTTATAAGAAGAGACAACCAGGTTGGTGTTGTATATAAGATACAATATGTTGAACATTAGGACAGGTGCGTCCAGAAAAGTGCGAAGAACAAGTATCAGATAATAGAAAAAATCAGTGACTTATTAAGCTGCACTATCCATTATAAGTTGAAAAATAATTGATATTATTCTTGAAATTATTCAACTGTATCATATTTGATTTGTAATAGTATTAAATGTAAACTTTGATTAAATGACTTTACTCACTGAGCTGTTGAGCTCACTCTATCACAAATTGATGTTTTTTAGGTCTTGCGTAAAGCTCTGTGCTGCCTAGATGGAAAGTCGAAAGACTTACTTGTTGATCAGCTTTAAAGTTTTAAAATGTTTTCCTTTCATGTGTTGATATAACTTATGAAACCCGATATGTATATAGGCGTGTATTAGTACATGATAAGACTTGGAAGGTGGACTTAAGATGTAGTTGTAATTATTAACCATAAACTTGATTTTGACACCGGATCTTTGAGATGAGTGAATGTATAAATTAGTCTGTTTTCATCTTGATTTGGAATTTGAGTTAATCATATGGAATTGTGAATGAAGAAGTGTACTCTCGAGCATATTGATTAGTTATGGAGATTTGATGGTATTGAGTTGTTGGAATGTAAGTTCGAAAATTTTATAAGTAGGCTGGTGTAGGTCGAAATATTATATGTTGTATCTGGGTAGGCTCCATATTATAGAGAAGATACCGCCAAAATTTTTGGAGATTATTTGAATAATTAAGTTTTAAGGTTTATGATTATGGTAATTCAGGTGATTAAATATGGGACCGTTACACTAGTGCTCGCACAGGGAGATGCAAGGGAACCTGGACTTGTGTAACACGACGACTAAAATGCTTGATTGGTGTTGACTACGGACGAGCAGCATGCCACGATTGTCGGAGCGTGGTCGAGAGAAGACTGATCTGACTTGTGCTAGGATTATGTGTGAAGGGAAGTATACTTGCACTTGGCTAGCGCGAGTATGGCGAGGCTTCGGAAAAGGAGGGGAAGCTGCGGCTGCAGAGAGGATTGACGGTTGAAGGCGCGTGGGGAGGGGGTGAGATGAGGGCGACTACTGTAGTCGACGAGGAGGAAGGAGTTGTTCGAGGTTGCGTTGTGGTGGTAGTGGAGGGGAATTAAAGGAGAAGAGGGCAGCGTTGAGCTCGGTGGTTGATGACGCAGAGAGATGAGGATGAGGGCTTTTGGTGCTGCGTTGAAGAGACAAGAACGAAGGTGAAGAAGATGAACACATGAGAAGGTACTGTTGGTGGCTGTAAGCAGAGTAGAGACTTGGTTTGCTGGTGGTGTTGTAAAGGAAAGGGGGTGAGAATATTGATTGTGTGTGTAACAAGGGGAGAAGACAATGTATGGAGAAATTTGGTTTGTTGGTGGCGTTGGAGGGAAAGGGAAGTGGGATTTTTTTGACTGATTTTGTAAATAAGAATTTGTTGTGGTGGTTGAGATAGAATTTGATTGGAATTTGAGAAAGTGGAAAAGATTTGAGAGGGGATAAGAGTTGAGGAGGATAACTAAGATTTAGATTCACAGACAAATCTTACTTGAATTGGATTTCACACCCGAACTCATAAAAGATAATTTCCATTTCAAAATTAATCTAAAAAATTTCATTAATGAATCTTCATTATCCTTTTCAATACAATCACATGTCTATAAATAAACGTACAACTCTTGATTTTTCTTCTCACAATCAATACGAGACTAAAAATGAATACAAAACTAATCAAAAGAAATAAAATAAACAAAACAAAGACAATTGGATTCAACCTGCTAAATAAACAAAATACAAACTCCAAACAAAAATTAGATCGATGCGGGTCGCGCCATGTGTGCTGGATGTCCACATCATTCTCCCTACGTGGAAGAAAACTCGACTCCGTCCAGTTTATTGTAGAAATCTCTCATAATGTTTCAACACAATTGGGTTTACCTGCTGCAACTCACACGCAATAGATAATATCTATATTCAAATAATCAGATATCATTAGAACTACCTGATAATTTAATCACCTAAAGTTTTATCAAGTTTCGCTACTGTATTGAGATGAATATCTGAGAGTAAACTCAATGTGGTACGCTCAGAAAAATGACTCAGAGAAGGCTTACAACCAGTGGGTTATTAGAGTTAAGATCAAATATTGATAATCCATTGAATACTCAATATTAAAAATATGATTTATTTCAAAATTTTAAAAGATATATAACATGAGCATTGTAATTTGAATTCTACAAGATTTTCAAAAATCCAACACTACGTCATGCAAATTATAAACAGTTTCTGGGAAAATCGTTTCGAAATAATCTGAACATCACAATTTGTCAATACTAAAAGTTTTAAATAACTTATTGACGCAAGCTCATAAATTACAGTTAGTGTCGCTTTGTTCAAATATATTACTGATTTCCCATGTATAGATCGTGTAGTGTGTGGCTAACATGATGCATATTTGATATGCTGACTTGGAATACTCTATCAAGATTAACAGTAGAGAGCTTTGTTTAGTGCCTAACATGTGCTAAAAGGTTCGCTTGACTCCTTATTGAACATAAAAACTTTAGGCACTTAGTTCAGTTGGTCAATCATGCTCACGATCTCTATCAAAAGAAATGATTAGAGGAATCGTCCTAACTATGTGTGACAACTTACCTGTATTTTAATAATTAGGTTATGAGATATCCTAACAGGTAGAGTCTGAGTGACAACACCTCTTTGTGTAATCGCAATAGAGAATAAACTGATAAGCTGTAGACTGTCAGACTCTCCCAAACGAAATCCTTCAAATTCTCGAGTATGGATTGACCATAGATGATAACATCCTTGACCTAATCTACGTTCCTAGTCACAACTTCACATCAGAACTTGTTCTCGTAAATATTAGTGTTATTGGGATAGGCACTGCTGCTTGATTTTTATTGGTGATTCATCAACTTGCTGTTCAAGTTTAGTATGCTGATAGAATCTATCCTATGGTGTGCTGGGGAGACTAGCTCCTGGGACCAAATCAGTGGAGTGCTGGGTGACAGTGGAGATTTTTGATTTTGGACCTAACACATGCCACAAGGGGAAATGGGATAGTGTCAGCAATAGAGGAGGAAGTAACGACAATAGGGATCGACAATAAAAGAGATGGAGAAGTCGGTGTCGGTAGTAGAGCCGGGGAACGGAAAGAGCGAATGACAATTGCGACCACAAGAAAAGGGACAATAGTCGTGACAGCTGGGAAAACAACACTACTCCTTAATCATAGGATTGGCTTTCAGGGAGATAGTGCTATCAGGTTTAGGAGCTTCAATGGAAACTCTGTCAATGATGACAATCTTAAATGGGGTTGGACAGTTGGCACCATGTCCATAACCTTAACAATTGTAACACTCATGGTTCAAAGTCGCGGTCTCGGCCGCTGACTCAGAGGGCACCGTTCCACATCGGTCTAAGCATCGCGGAACGGACTCGGGCGATACGCCCAAAATGCGCCATAAAAAGCTCAAAAATTCTGAAAAAATCACGACAAATCTTAAAAAATGGTAGACATAAAACATATTACGTAGCACAGTTAACATGAAGAGAATGCATAAATACATGCGTCGCGGTATTAAAATATTAAAATAAATGCATATATAGTAAATTTCACAAAATAAATTCATAAATACATGCATAATATAGTCATTTCCACATTGAATTGCGATGAGATACAAAATCACCATAATCATCCCTGCGATAAGTAAAAAAATTGGATCCATAAGGATAATAGGATTAATGGTGCTATGCTCCAGTAGGCAGAGATGATAGGGTAGAGAATGTATCATCAAAGTAACATGGCGCTGGCGGTTGTGTAATATCAGCACCAAGATGATAATACCTAAAACCTCGATATTCTGCGTTGGTAGATGTTTAAATATACAATAAGTTGATCATTTTCACATGGAATTGCGATGAGGCACAAAATCATCATTGTAATTATCTCTATGATAAGTAGAGAAACCGGTACTAGTACTCGCGATCTATCAAGTTGTGGTCTGTAGTCATGGTCATATGTTAAACCCAAACCTTACATAAGACCTTCAAGACTATAATTTGGATCCAATAAAATAGCACCAACTCGTTGACTTTCCTCAACACCATAAATTCCTCTATCATCATTGTTGTTGCTCTCATTATTGTCATCACCATCACTATTACCATCACTTTTGTTATCGTCATGATCATCATTTACATCTTCAACATCTGTACCATCATCAATACTAGAACGAGATAAAACCCTCACATCTTCACCACCACCATCATCTCTTACACCTGTACTTACCTCACTAAAGAAGAACTTTGAAATGATTTTTCTAACTTTTTAAACACTCTTCGATGCAAACATGCTTTTGTTTTTTATTTCGATGGGAACATGTAAGAAATTACTAAATTAAGGAATTAATTAAATGACTAAATAAATGAGTGTAACTAAATTAAATTTAACTACATTAAAAGAACTAAATTAAATTAACTAAAATTACTTAAAACACATTAAGTTAAATTTCAATCAATTAAATGAACTTAATTTAATAAAGTTAATTAAATTAAATTTTAGTTAAATTTAGACTAAATGAATAGTGTAACTAAATTAAATTTAACTACATTAAAAGAACTAAATTAAATTAACTAAAATTACTTAAAACACATTAAGTTAAATTAATTCAATAAATTGAAATCAATATAATTAAGTTAATTAAATTAAATTTTAGTTAAATTTACACTAAATGCATTAAATTAAATTAACTAAAATAAAACTAACTACATTAAGGGTCTGTTTGGTTGCCGTAATTGGCCGTAATTCGTAGTTGTAGTTGGTAAAGTGTTTTACAATTGTAAATGAGTTACATGTATGTAAATTTTACGGTGTTTGATTGGTAATATAAAATTGTAAAGTAGGAAAGTGTATTGTACTTTACGGTGTTTGGTTGTCGTAATGTATAAGTCGTAAGTGAAAAAGTTGACCACAAAATTAACTATTTGGTGATTTTAAAAGTTTTAATACTGCAAATAAATATTAAAAAAGTTAAATATTAAAAAATTTTAATATTAATATAAAAAAATATTACAAATTTGTATGACCACAAAATTAACTGTAACTGGGCTGTAAGTGAGTGGTAACTGGGTTGCAAGTGAGTGTTAGTTGAGTTACGTAAGTCTTTTACGAATTACGGTCCAAAACAAACGCCGTAGTTGTAACTGGGTAGTAAGTCATATACGAATTACGGAGTTTTACGCGAAACAAACGGCCCCTAAGAGACATCTAGATTTTAGAGAGAGGGAGGGAGAGATCTAGAGAGGGAGAGATAGAGGGAGAGAGATCTAGAGAAAGGAAGGAGAGGCAGAATAGAGAGAGGGATAGACAGAGGGAGAGACAGAGAGATAGGAGAGGAGAGAGATCCAAAGTGAGGGAGAGGAAAGAGAGATCTAGAGAGAGGGAGAGACAGAGATACGGGAGAGGGAGAGAGAGATCCCGAGTGAGGGAGAGGGAGAGACAGAACAGAGAGAGATCCAAAGTGAGGGAGAGACAGAGGGAGAGAGACGGGAGAGGGAGAGAGATCCAGAGTAAGGGAGAGAGACGAAAGGGAGCAAGAGAAATCCAGAGAGAGGGATAGAGACTGCAGAGTGAGAGGGAGGGAGAGGGAAAGGGGGACGGTCGGTGTACCTGGGAGCCGGAGGAGGAGGTGGTGAGAGAGGGGGAAGGCGCCGGAGATGATGGTGGTGCTCCGCAGCTCTGACGGAGATGTAATTTTTTCTTTGCTTTCTCTTTTGCTGCCTCAATCTCTCCATCCAAGGGGTTTTAAAGGCGCGCAAAGGTAACAAATCACGAGATGAATACTGCTTCATCACGGACGGCAAACTGTTCCTTCACGGGCGCGACTCGGCCATATCGCTGAGGCAACCCGATACACGGTTGACTCGGCCGATATGACCGAGTCGACTAGGTTTTTCGTTCGAGTCGAGCTACGCTGCACATAATCCATTACTCGCGGAATGTTCTCGTCTCGGTTGCCCATGTTCCGGTTCCGACTCGGCCGAGTCAGAACTAGATCGGCCGATCCTTTGATCCCTGGTAACACTTGATTATAGGACTAAGTGTGAAAAAGTTCCTTTCGGTGTTCTTACTCTTAGCGTCACTTTCATCACTTTTGTCGTTGGTGTCCACCTTGTATGCTTGTCTCTGTGTATGAACTTAATGTGGATACTGACAGGAAGTCAACTTGGATGTTGAGGTTTGGTGATTCTGACTCCTAACTGTGTAACCCAACTTGGGAGCACCTAAATCTTGAACCAATTTATGAGCTTGTGTCAGGAAGTTATTTAAAACTTTTAGGTTGACAAATTGTGATGGTTCAGATTATTCCAAAACGATTTCCCTGGGAACTATTTATGATTTGCATGACGTAGTGTTGGATTTTTTAAAATCTCGTAGAATTCAAATTACAATGCTCGTGTTATATATCTTTAAAAATTTTAAAATTAGTCATATTTTTAATATTGGGTATTCAGTGGATTACTAGTATTTGATCTTAACCCTATCAACCGCTGATTGTAAGCCTTTCCTGAGATATTTTTCTGAGAGTCCCCACTTGAGTTCACTCTCAGATATTCATCCCAATACAGTAGTGAAACCTGATAAAACTTTAAATGATTAAATTATCTGGTATTTCTAATGATATCTGATTATTTGAACATGAATATTATCTATTAATTGGTGAGTTGCAGCAGGTAGACACAATTGTGTTAAACATTATGAGCTTTCTACAACAAACTCGACGGAGTCGAGTTTTCTCTCACCTAGGGAGAATGATGCAGACATCCAGTACACATGGCGCGCCACCGATCGATCTAATTTTTGTTTAGGGTTTGTATTTTATTTATTTAGCAGGTTAAGTCTAATTGTCTTTGTTTTGTTTATTCTATCTCTTTTGATTAGTTTTGTATTCATTTTTAGCCCCGTATTGGCTGTGAGAAGAAAATCAAGAGTTCTAGGCCTATTTAAAGGTATGTGATTGTATTGAAAAGGATAATGAAGATTCATTAATGAAAATTTTGATATTAATTTCGTAACAAAAATTCTCTTTTATTAATTTGGGCGTAAAATCCAATTCAAGTAAGATTTGTGTGTAAATCCAAATCTTAGTTATCCTTCCTATCTTTTATCCACACTCGAATCTTTTTCACTTTCTCAAATCTTAATCAAATCCTATCTCAACCACCACAACAAATTCTTATTTAGAAAATCAATTAAAAAAAAAATCCTATTTCTCTTTCCCTGCAACACCCACCAACCAACCAAATTTCTCCGTACTTTGTCTTCTTCCCCTTGTCATACATACAATCTTTATTCGCACCCCCTTTCCTTTACAACACCACCAACAAACCAAGTCTCCACTCTCTTTTGCTTACAGCCACCAACAGTGCCTTCCCACGTGTTCATCTTCTTCTCCTTTGTTCCTCTCTCTTCAACACAACACTAAAAGCCCTCATCCTTATCTCTCTGCGTCATCAACCACCGAGCCCAACACTGCCCTCTCCTCCTTCGATTCACCTCCACTACTACCACAACGCAACTCTTGGACGACTCCTATCTTCCTCTTTGTCGGCTACTGTACTCGCCCTCATCTCGCCCCTCTCCACATCGTCTTCATCCGTCAGTCCTCTCTGCAACACCAGCTTCCCCTCCTCTTTCGAAGCCTTGCCATCCTCGCGTGTCTTCGTCAACCTCAACAACAACCCCATCCCCACCATCTGCGCGAGCCGATCTGAAGCGCATCCCGCCTTTTTTCCTCTCCTCTCCCTTCTTTAGCCCTTGCGCACCACCACGAAGCCGACTGGTGCTGGTTGCCCCACCTGCGACTTCATTTCTCTGTTGGCCAAGACCTGCAGATCAGAGCTGCCGCATCTTCTTCATCGTCTTCAAAGCCAGCAGCTCTTATCATCAACCCCCTTCCCTTTACAGGTCCACAATCTATGTTAAGACAAAGAAAAATTGGGCAACTTACTTAAACTCTGTGCCTCTTTATCACTTAGTCTTCAGATGGAAGCTCTACTTTCTGAGGCCATCTTTATCAGTCGCACCATTCAAGATCTTCAGCGGAAGGTCTTCTCGACTAACAGTTGAGGGTATTGGGTACAGAAACTGGAATCAGTGTAGTCAAGGTTTGCAAGGCATGGTGCAAAGCGCGTAATGTGCTCAATAGGCGAGCGAGCATTGAGACCGATTTTATTTTTTGTGACTTTTAATACATTTCACCAATTTGACATGCTAGAGAACCTACCCTAAATTTAAGAGATCAGTTTAGTCAAAGGCCAATTCAAAATCAGAATCTCACAATTTAGTGAATCATTGTTCATATCACACATAAAGATTTTATATAATGTTAAAACTTAAAAGTGAAATCATCTTTACAAATTTACAACTCCTGAAGCCCATTTTAACTCAGTTTTCCTTTCTTCTGCCTATTAGCAGCTAGCCACTGTTTCTAAGCAGTGGCAGAAAAGATATTTTCTCTGCCATTGATCTGAAGCAGGAGCTTCACAGCCAGTGCAGAGAGCAATGACTGGCTACACCTTCAAAATCCAAAGATTAGACAGCTGAAAACGAGAAGAGAGGTATTTAAGAGAAGAAAAGGAAAAATATAGAGAAAAAGGAGACTAGATTGAGAAGAGAAGAAGAATAAAAGAGCAAAAACCAAAAAAGTAGCAAAGAGGATGAACCATAGTTATCTAACACTTTACATAATGGTGGGATCCTTATGTAAGGGAAATCAGTTTTGATACCGACACCATACCATGTTAAATAAACATAAACATTTCCGACACTCTTAGGACAATGTGTTTATTTTAGGTATTGTTTGACTCTTTCTCAGTTTCTTGATTGCTCAACTTCTGGGAAAACTCATGTGATACTAGTTTCTATTATTTAATGAACTTAAAAAATATTTAGAAAATTAATTACTATTAATAGGAGAAAAGCTTTTGAAGAGTTTGTTTTCTGCATCTCTATGTTAAGAATTGTATTTATATAAGATTTACGTTCAATAATTTTTTTGTTTTCTAAATTACACTGACAATTATTTGTTTATAATAATATTTATTGCCATTTTTATAGAAACATCTAAATTATCTTGAAAGAGTTTGTGGTAATTTTAACTTTTCATGAGTACAGAACTAAGCTATTATACACATGTATGTGGGTATACATGTTTCCTCTGTATTTTTTGGATATTAGGTGTATGTATCACGTATCATATCCTGCATGTAACTATGGGATGAGCAAAAATCAAATATAAACAGAGGGGGAAAGGACCCCATGTCTTGATTGGACGCCTAGAGCTATAAACAGAGAGGCAAGTTAGGACGCCTAGAGCTAGAGTTGATCGAAGAGAGGCAAGTTAGGATGGAGAACAAATCTAAAATCCAAAGAAACTTCTCCATGAGATCTTTTTAAATATCATCTTACATTTCCAGCCCAAACCCATTAACAAGGCCTGACCTCGTTTTGCTCCTAGTGTCTTAGTGCCCAACATAAGGTGATACTAAGGCAAGTGCCTCGGCCTCCCTCCTCGCTTACCTGCTGTTGTCCCCAGTGGAGGCAAGGTGACGAGGCTGCACCCTGATCACCTTGTGCCTTGGGCACAAGCCTCAGTGCACCTGAGACAACACAGGAACAAAACTTGATTTCAGATATTAGGCAATCCTTCCCAACTACTTGTCTAATCATTCTTCCTTTCTCCTCGAATTGCCAACATTAGTCTGGATGGAATGCTATCATACTGAGGAGGTTCCTTGTTAGCCAGAGACAAGAAGCCTCATTAATCAATACACACAAAGTTTTCAATTTTTCAATAAAATAGGTTTCCTTTGACAAAATAGATTGTCTAGCCTTTCCATCTAGAAATGCTTTGATAATTCCTGAAAAAAAGAACAAATGGAAAAGAAATACTTCAATCATGTCATTAGGTTTTTTGTTTATTTATACTTCAAGGTAGATTATCGTGGAGGGGAACTTGGTTTTCTTTATTGTTAGTTAGTCTTCTTAATGCAGCTTCCTAACTTCATAGGATGATGGGGGTATGCAAATTGAGTTTTGAGAACAACCCAGTAACACTCATGCTAAACTTCTTGTGGGCTGTTCTGGGTGCCTTAATACTTAATGGGTGATTGGTCATACGTGAACCCTATCTCTTTTTCCAATGTAACAACAGAATCCTATTTCACCTATTTCACTTGTAAGCCTGAAATAAGAAGCCACCATCAACCGCTAGGATCTGAATGTTTCACGCCATCTTTCCCTTCTTCTAGACTCTTTATTAGTCTTGGACAGAAAGACATCATCTTTCCCTTCTTTTAGACCCCCTGTTAGTCTAGAAAATTTTCAGAGGTCGCTCCTTGCTTTCATGAGCTTAAATTGCGTAGCCAGTTAGACATTTTTACTCGATGTTTGAAGAAGTGAAAGCGAAAAACGAAGAACTGGATCCTTAAGCAAAGTGAAGTGCAAGCTTCAAGATATTCATTTTATAATAAAAATTGTATATCTATGTTTTATAATATATACATAAATCATTTAAAAAGTGTCAAGAATATTTGATATATATATATATATATATATATATATATATATATATATATATATATATATATATATATATATAATTTGTCTAGTCAAATGAAAACAGCATATAAATCTAATTTATTTAGTTTAAATGGAAGAAAGGAGATGAGAAGGTGGCCAAGCATAAGAATTCTCAACAATTGAACTTCCTTCTGTGATTGATGTTTTTGGTAACTGAAAAATAAGATGTAAGAGGTCTTAGTATAAAAATGAAGTATACTAGGTGATTAAACTTGTCAATAAAGTTCTAGGGGTGAGTTGGTCAGTTTCCTCATATTAGTTGCAAGAAGATGTGGAGCAAAAACATATCAAAGTGACATTTTTTACAGAAGTCTCATGCTCTATTTTGATGGGGAAAGCAATTATGTTGACACGACACGTGAACTTTATTGAATAATTGTAGTATGGCCCCCCTTTCTTGAAGAAAATTATATGGGGATCATACATGAGATTAGATTTCATTATAGGTATAGATTAGTTAGAAACTTAGAATCATGGTTCGAAGAATTAGCCGATTCCGGTACGAATTTGTAGGAATCGACTGACATCGAGATAGAATCAGTGCTTTAGAACCAGAATCGACCGTGTTCAATCAAAATTAAAATGGAATTGGGCCGCTTCTATTCCGATTCTGATTGATTCTAACACAATTATTGTCAAACTGCAACGAATTCTGCAATATCTTCCCAATTCTGCATAGTAAAATTTTGATTAATTGACAGTGACTCCACACTTTTGATGGATTCTGGTCCCTTAATCTGACATCACAAATTAGTGGTGTTAAATCTTGTTTCACGTTTGCTGTCTTGTTGATCAATGATTATTCTCAAGTCTGAGATAATCTTATACTTATTCTTACTAAAGATTATAAATACTCATCTTTCTTGTTAATAATCCCCAAAATAGAGAAATCTGAGAAAAACCGAAGTTGGTAACTTATCAGAGGAATGATTTGTTAGATTAATTATTATCTAAAACTTGATTTATTAGACAAAATATTAAAAATGGTTAGAAAATGCGCAATAATTTGTTGACTTTGATATAAATAATTAATTTATTTAAAAAATGTTAGAAAATGGTTTTTATGTATATAATTAAGTAAAATACAATTAGTTTGTTAGATTAATTATACATTAGTTTTTAGATTAATTGTTTAAATTTACTCTGTTAGAAAAATTGTCACAAAATGGTTGCAACAATATAATTAACTAATTAATTTAGAAAAATGTTAGAAAATGTTAGAAAATTGATGTCATGAATATAATTAAATAGAATATAATTAATTTGTTAGATTAATTGTATTGTAATATTTGTAGAAATACCTTATTGATTTATGCCTTTGCACCAGCTGCTCTGTATTGTAATATTTTATCCAAATATGATTTAAATTTCATCAATTATTCTAAAATCAAAATGCTACTAATTATTTGAATAATTTATTAAACATTTTAAATTATGTTTTTAATTATTTGACTGTTCCGATATCACCGAAACAAAAATGGCCGATACGGTTGATTTCGATACCTAAAACTGTCGGCCAATTCCGATTTTGATTCCGAGATTAGAACCATGGTTAGAATAGATTTATCTTCTTTATGTTATGGATGGATTAGTAAGGATATATTTATTTGTTTTACATTATCTGTTTAAGATATTTGTTGGGAGGTATATATTATTTGTTTTACATTATCTGTTTAAGATATTTGTTGGGAGGTATCATTTTACTTGATGGTTATTCTTATTTCTTCGGGATTGTATTAGGAGAAACATTTGGAGATTGATGAATTAAAATTGATTGCTAGATTGCTTTTTCTCAAATCTTTGTGCTACTTTTAGTGCCTCTCTGTTTACCCCTGTTGTTCTTCTGTTCTTTCCTCTACTTCCTTTCTTCCTAAACTTTTTTTTTTGAGATTTCTACTATAAGATGAACTTGAGAACTTTGAACATCCTAGAATATATTTCCAAAAAAGGCAGCCCGTCCTCTCTTATAAACTGTCCTAGTATGCTTTATTGTCGATAAGTCAGTATATTAGCATTAAAAAAGAAATTACAAGAATAACTTGAATCTTGATCAACACTTCATTGAGTGTTGTTATGTGTGAACATCATAATACTTTATTGTTTAATTTACTCATTGATCCTCTTGTTTCTCATCTGCATTATGTCTTTAATTTGACCATCCTGTTTCTTGAACCCGTACCTTTGTTTAAAAGATGACAGTCAAGGGTTGGAAAATAACATATTCTACTTCAACAAAAGGTAAAAATCTGGAAACTGAAATGACTCAAGGGCATCATCATCAGTATACGTATTCACATGAGACCTAGCCAAACTTCACAAGGGATGTAGCAACAAGCATGACGAGTTAGTCAAATTTATAACCCGAACATATAACATCAAGTTGTTTCTGTTGGTGAATATTAGTCAAGCCTTGGAGCTAGAAAAGAGCCCACCAGGGCATCATCAATACATCTATTCACATGAGACCTAGCCAATCTTCACAATGAATGTAGCAACAAGCATGATGAGCTAGTCAAATTTACCCAAGCATATAACATCAAGTTGATTCTGTTAGTGAACCAGTTAAGCCATGGAGCTAGAAAATAGTCAAGCCACACTTAAAATGGTATAGAAATTTATGCCAAGTTCCCAGCTGCTCCAAAAATGCCTGAAAATTCGGTTGTTACAACTAGAGACCCTGAACTCAGAATCATAGTTAAGATCGTGCTATTCCTCAAGCTGAGCATCTAGATGAGTATTAATTCTTAGATGATATTAGCTGTGAAGTTTATCATAGACTTCACGTAGCATATGATAAGAACTGTGATAGGCATCAGAAGAGAAATATGGTCCATCACGGCAGGACCTAAAAATAGGTTATAGTGATGATTTGACATAGAAAAGGGTTAGGAGAATGTGTTTAGTTTTAATGGGAGGTCGTATCAAAAAATGCATTCTTGGACTGGATAGATGACCGAAGAGGATTACTGTGAATGGAACCATGGAACAATATTAGAGAACCATCAAGCATGTTTTGCTAGGACGCAGCTTATTGGTTTTGCTAAATAATATTGGTAAACACTCCAAAGGTATGCAGAAAGGTTAAGTGAAACATGTATAACCATGTGGAGTTGATACAGAGAGCAAATTGAAAGAGACATACAATCTTATACACTATCCAAGGGAATTGTGACGAAACATGGACTTAAAAGATTTCATCAAGTGTTATTGGTTATGTCTGGTTTTCCACCTTGTAGGGATTTCCAAAGCGAAGTTTGAAGTCAGGACTAGTGATAGCGCATGGACACTCCAAAGTGAGTCATGTGTCTGCTTTGACATGTAGACACAGACAGGCAATGCTTCCCGACATGTGTCGGACACATCAGAGCCGGGTACCTTTTAAAAGGACAAAAAAGTTGCGTTCCAAAATTGAGAGATTGCATGTTGAGAACATGCTCCACATATCCAACTTAACGAAACATATGAAAAATCCTTTAGCATAGTTTGACATCATTCCAACACAAGAAAACGCCTGAGAAGTTGCTATAGACACCATTTCAACTCAATCTAAACACTTTTCAAACCTGTTACTGGCATCATTGGCTAGTATTAGGTTGCTTATTGGATTGTATTGTTGGATATCTTTCATTCATTCAAGATTTAATCTACATATGTAATTAGATTTTATTCTATTTCTCTTTCTAAAATTTTGATAAACTTGTCCTACTCCATGCTTAATTGATTCAGTTGTGTACACACACACAGAAGTAAAAGATAATCTGATTCATCTGAACCAAGTTCTTGAGGAGAGCATTATAATTTATAATTGATGAAGTGTTAGAAATACTTAAAAGTTGCCGCATAATCATTTTATAACATAATAATAGATTAATAGTTTAAGCATAACATAGAATAAAAAGCTTTATTAGTAGTAAGTATTAGATTATTTCAAAGTAAAAGATTACTACTCTAATATGTATAGTAAGTTGGTTTAAAAGTTCTCCGTGCTAAAACTCAAAAAAGAAACATGTTATTTCAAGGAAAGTCTTAAACTAAAGACCATTTACAATAATGATCCAGTTTCAACTTAGAGCTCACTTTAGGTTCACAACTAAGCCCTTTTTGGGGTCCAGCTTAACCAGAGTCAGCCAGTGTTAAAAACTTAAAACCTCTGTTGCCCGCGCCTTAGCAACAACCAATGAGAAACCTCAACCAATAGAGAAAGATGCACCAGAGAAGTACTCAAAAGATAAGAATAAAGAAAGAGAGAAAGCCAAACACAACATTTAGCGAGGTTTGACAATTTGCCTACGTCCTCGGGGTAAGGGGGAGAGATCTTATTGATTCAATAATCAATTACAAGTTTTTCGAGAGATATAATTCATGGGGGCTACATCCCTTAATTTATAACCAGAGAGTTCTAGAGTTTTAGGAAACCTCAATTAGATTCGACTCCGGATAAGAGATAAAGTCCAAATCCTAATAGGAGAAGCAGATCCGTCTGTTGGTCGACCGACTCCTTCCTTCGGTCGACCGTCGCCAACAGAAAGTTGGTGTGAGACAATTGGTTGACAGCTCGGTCGAGCGGTCGACTGAGCTGCTGCTGTGCATGCCGGTCGACCAGGCGGTCGACCGACCTCTGTTTTGGCATACTGTGGACTGCATTCTCGCTTCTTTTAAACTCCGATCTCTGCACTATCTCTTCTGATGAGTTTAAAAAACTCTACCATCAAGCTTTTATCTCCTCTCCCTACAATTCTCTACCTCGGTGAAGATTTCTCAAATCTGAGACGAATTCAACACAGTACATGTCGACTCGAAAGGGGCTGCCCCTATGTGGCTGCCTATGTACTTTGCCAAAGGGATCAAGCCATCTGTAGTTCATTCAAACGAGCTCCACCGAGCTCAAGCAACTGGAAGGATATGGAGTAACTCTTTGCAATGTGTAAATTTTATTCCCGAAACCATCTTGGTAAGCATATCAGTGGGATTCTCCTTTGTGTAAACCTTTTGTAACTCAATGTCACCTTCATCAAAAATCTCCTGAACAAAGTGGAACCTGACGTCAATGTGCTTCGTCCTTACATAATACACCTGGTTCTTTGCCAAATATATAACACTCATGCTATCACAGTTGATCTTCAACAGATCCTGATCAATCCTCAAGTCATCGAGTAATCCTTGAAGTCATATTGCCTCTTTTATAGCCTCTGTCATGACCATGTACTCAGCCTCTGTAGTAGATAATGCAATGATAGACTATAGAATAGAGCGCCAATTTGCCGGTGCTTGGAACAATGTAAACACATATCCCATTGTAGACCGGCATTTGTCGAGATCTCCTGCATAGTCGGAATCAACATATCTGACACTTTCCTGCTTATCCGTAGAATTCTTCTTGAATACTAAACTAACGTCTATGGTATCTTTGATGTACCATAGAACCTACTTTACTGCCTCCTAATGACCCCTACCGGGATTATGCATGTATCTGCTAATCATTGAAACAGCTTATGATAAATCAGGCCTTGTACACACCGTTGTATACATTAAACTACCAACTGCACTAGCATACATCACACGAGTCATATACTCACGTTCTTTAACAGTAGTAGAAGACATAATGGCTTTTAACTTGAAATGAGGAGCCAATAGTGTACTTACAGATTTCGATCACCGTTGAAGTTGAATCTCTGAAGTACTCTATGCAAATACCCTTTTTGTGTCAAGTTCACTTTACCACTCCTTCGGTCTCGTTCAATCTCCATGCCTAGCACCTTCTTCACTTCATCAAGATCCTTTATGTCGAACTCGGAAGACAAGTCTTTCTTCAATTTATCTGTTGCGGATCTGCTCTTAGAAGTGATGAGCATATCATCTACATACAACAGTAGATAGATGTACTCTCCTCCGGGTAGCTTATTGTAATACACACATAGGTCATAATGGCTACGTGTGTACCTTTTACCTCTTATAAATCTGTCGAAACGCTTGTACCACTGCCTAGGAGACTGCTTTAATCCATACAACGATTTCTTCAGTTTGCATATCATATTCTCCTTTCCTGCAGTTTTGAACCCCACCGGCTGGACATTTAGATCTCTTCATCAAGATCACCATGGAGAGAGGCGGTCTTTACATCGAGTTGGTCAAAGTCCAACTTATACTGTGCTACTAGCACCAGCAAAATCCGAATCGACGAGTGCTTTACAACATGTGAGAATATCTCGTTATAGTCAATATTTTCTCGCTGTACGTAGCCTTAGCTATCAACCTGACTTTATAGCGTACAGTATTATGTTTGAGAGATTCCTGTTTCTTTGCATATACCCACTTACAGCCAATAGTTTTCTTTCCCTTGGGCAACTCTGTCTGTTCCTAAGTGTTCTAATTGTATAGAGAACTCATCTCTTCCTCCATGGCATCCCCACATCTTGGACTCTGAACTGATTTAGCTTTCTTATATGTAGACGAGATCACCTCTTCAACGACTGGGAGAGTATAGGCCACAATCATATCTGTAGTGAGCCAACTAGGCTTTCGTGGACTTCTTCTGGTTCTTCCAACTGCAATGGATTCATGGATATCACTGATAGCCTGTCTTTGATCCTCATCAACATCAGTATCCTGATCAGCTACATGATCACTACCCTGTGTCACTGTGGGTATGATCTCTAATGATACTGATCTTTATAGAGACGGTGAAGCAGCATTACTCTCCACCTGCTACGATACCTCTTTGATTTTCTCATTTTCCACCTGCTTAGGGATTGTAGGCTTCAACATTAAAGTCTCATCAAACGTAACATCTCTGCTGAGGATAAACTTCTTGTCCTTAGGTTCCCAAATCTTGTAGTCTTTTACTCCTCTCTTGAATTCTGTGAACACACCTTTTTTCGCTCTTGGGTCTAACTTGTCTTCCTTAATATGGTAGTAGGCCGGACACCCAAATACCCTTAGCGAATTATAATCCTGAGCAGCTTTCCTTAACCAAACATCTAGAGGAGTTTTACCTCCTATCGCAGACGAAGGCAACTTGTTAAGGTCCAACTGCCTGTGAAGTACATCGAGCTGGTCAAGATCCAACTGAGATAAAATTTCTTTTAAGTTGAGGTACATGCCTCGCTTCCTTCAATTCCCGTACCATCCCATCAAATATCTTAAACTGGACTGTACCTATTCCTTTCATGTTACATGGGCGATCATCACCCATGATAACAGAACATCCATCTAGCTTCTCAAAGTTAAAAAACTAATCTCTGTTTGGGCATACATGATAGATAGCTCCAGTATCTAACATCCACTCAGAGTCTCCTGAGTAACCAATAATAGGAGCAACGGAGAAAGAGAATACCGATGAGTCTGAGTCCGATCCACCTGCATGTGAAGTACTGGCGTGAGTACTGATCACCTGTGCAAGATTTGCCTCGGTCTTCGACTCCTTACCTTTGACCTTTGAACAATCAATTTTCAGTGCCCTAGCTCTTTGCAGAAGGCGCACTGGTTCTTCTTCTTTTGGGGAATGTTTTTTGTTAGTCAAGATGTAATGTCAGATCTAATATTATTAAGTGTGGGTGCTACAATGAAAATTTATTTACTTATTTAATTTAACAGACTGACAGGGAGTATTTATAGTCCACAAACTTTTTATCTTTTAGGTTTTCACTGGAAAATATTGCAGGTTTTATCTTAGTTTTAAACAAGAAAAACTGAAAAGAGTGCTATATAATCACCAAGATTTTACTTTGGAGCAGTATAGGAGTTCCCGGTCATGATAGAGATTTTGAGCCTTGATGACATCTGAGAAATTTATTCTGTTGGTTCTCTGGCTTATATTATGTCTCGAGATCAATTTGATTTCCTGTATCTATCTTGTTATCTGCTGTCTTACATCTTCATCTATCCATGTTTATGCATCAACAGTCTTGTGGCTGACACCATAAGTATGTTATTTCTGTATGCATATTCAAGATAACTCAAGTGTAGCCTGTATTATTCAGTTTGTCTTTGGTAGTGCATATAGAACTTAATCACTACCATGGAATGATTCTCTAGTAACACCTTAGCAAGATACTCTGAAATGTGATGCTAACTGCCAAGTCCTCTAAATACTCAAGTTTTAAGTTCTTTATAGAAGTAATTTTTCTACGAATGTTGATTACGTATTACTAATACTATTGCCTTTTATCTGTCAGGTTTGCTATCATGGGATTAGTCACAAACTACTTTGGACCCTCTCGGACTCCCAAAACACAGGGCTAACTTCAGTTTGCTGCGTGCGGACGTCAGCTGTGTCATTTTCCTCAAAGATTTCCTCAAAGAAAAGACATGAGCTGTGGCATGTTTTGCAGAATGTTTTTTTTGGGAGGTTCAACAGGGACTTGTGTATCTCTGACTCATGAGAGTAGGTGTCTCAGCTTTCAAAAATTTCCCCTCATCATCGCAACTATTCATGTAATGGAGTATGTGAGTGATTTTAATCCATCATGCAATCTGTAGTTGTTATATTGATATTGATTTGACATTGAAGATGGATTGTATGGTGTATCGTTGTTGTTGCTCCACTTGGTTGCCAACGGTTAATATGATCAACTGGGAATTCAACTGTTTTCTGTATGGCTGTGATCCGATCAACAGTGAGTTCAACTGTTCTAATGGCAGTGCAGTCACAACCTCTGGATTAAGCTATGTTTACAAATAACTGTTGGCACGCGAGCTCTGTTCTGCATGAGCTCTAATAACACCTTGCAAAAACTGCTGGTCTCTCTTTAGCTGAAGAAATCTTAATGGTTCGGTCTACAATCTGCCAGTTTATAATAATGCATTATTTTGTCTAATTTGATATTACAAGGTCGGCCATCTGATCTGAGTATAATAGCTAAAACCTAACATCTCATCTTAGATTATTATTACAAAAAGTCATGAGAACATGTAGCCAACCCAACAGCAACATTAAAAAACTGCAAGTACATAACCGATAAAATGTCATATGTCAACATTATGTCGGGTCAAATGTCATGCTAAACAGAAGTATATTCTCATTCTCGCGGCACATATGCTTGCTCGAAGATCTCACCAAAATGTTAGATGACTGCAGGTACAACAATACAATTTGTTCGACTTCAGAAATCGATCTCTTGAAATAAAAATTTGCGTAGTGATAACATTATCGAGAAAGTGATGCTCTTTGCATCATCATAGAGACATTGTCAGCTTTCCCTTTTGCTAGTTCTACAATCAGTTCGGTTTAGTTTTGGAAAAATATAACAAGTGTTGTTGTGATTTTGAACCTGTTGGTGAGGTGTTAGGTCTCCACCACCCAACTCCAGGACAGCCAGCTGAGATTCGCTTGCAAACACCTGCAAAAAAAATAGTACATTTTGGTGAGAGCTATACAATTTTTAAATATGGCCTTGTACAATAATTGAAGAAGAGATGCCTTGAAATAAATAAACAGGGTTGAATTTTTCGACTTTAAGAAATGTCTCAGCAATTTATGAAGAGAGGGGCCCAGATACTCTCATCTTTTTGGATCCTTGTTCTTAGTTTCATTGTCATTTCTTTAGCAATCAGGCATGCACACGCCACTTTTCCGGGAAAAAAGAAGGTAAAAAAGACCAAACAAGGAGGAGAAAGAACACTTCATGTGCTTGGATCTTTAATGTTGGATTACGACATATCTCAGGTTCACACGTAAGTTAAAAAGAAAAAGAGAGTATTTTAATGTCTCGAAACATATTATTCCCACTGTTATTTTTTGAGAGCAATAATATAGACAATAGTAATGAGCTAGAATACTAGGGGAAAAACAGGCATGTATTTGTCGAGAGATGCTGTCGAGTCAAAATCTATGCTTTCTCAACAAAATACATGTGCATCCCTTGTGTTAATAACTCGCTTCTCAACAAACACATACCAAAGGCAACTCATGTCTGTAGCATGCACATACCTCATATCCTTAACTCCTGGCCCCTGCCCGGTGACTCGTCGCAAATCTCCGGTGACTCGGCGAGATTTACCCAAAGAGCTTTTGTGCCAACACCATCTGTTCCTATTCACTGATGAAAATCCCTGCCAAGGGTTGAAATTGGTGAGAATATTGATAGACAAGTTGTTGGAAAGAGGGAGATTTGTACTGAGGAAGATGACCCAGACCGTCAAGGGATTGTCGAGGAAGTCGGCGACAAGAGACGACGGAAGAAACAGCAGCAGCAGCAAAACAGGTTCTCCGGTCGACCGGGCCGGTCGACCGGACGTGCACGACGTGCACAGTGTCAAAGAGCGGTCGACCGGACCGGTCGACCGATATGACTGACTGTAAAGGACCCAACTCTCTGTTGGAATCGGTCGACCGGCCCGGTCGACCGGTAGAAGGGTCGGTCGACCGTCCCGGTCGACCGACAGTCGGGTTTGGGCTGAAATCTGCAGTTCGGAAACCTGTTGTATTTAAGGGCTGCTAGGGTTTTCTAAGTAGAAATCTTGTAGGGAAATCTTGTAGAAGAACCTGCGAAATTAGGAGGCTTAGGGTTCTCTTGTATTGAGAGAGGCTAAGATCCATTGTAATCATCTTCCCTAATTAAAAATCTCTCCTTTGATTGCCCCGAGGACGTAGGCAAGTTGGCCGAACCTCGTTAGATCTTGGTTGTTTGCGATTGTTCTTCTTCTAGTTGTGATTTCATTGTTTTGGTGATTGAGATCTGGTTGGATCCTCTAAGGGTTGTTGTCTGTCGAGCACAACAAGTGGTATCAGAGCATCCAGGTTACGCTTGGGATATTCTGAAGATTCGAAGGACTCCAGATCTGATCAGGTGGAGATCGTGTGTCGATCTCAGGTCAGAGGCATTGGTGTTCAAGGAGATCGTGTGTCGATCTCAGGTGGACGCAGGGAGGGCTCGTTGAATCAGGGGTGGAATAGATCTGGTGTGAAACTCAAGCTAGGGTTTCAAGGTAGAGGTAAAAATCACTTTTTTATCTCAGAAATAGATCTATTTTGTAAGTATTTGATCTTCCGCATAGTTAGAGGGTCAAGGAAAGGATCTCAATGGCAGAGGAATCTAAGTCTGTTAAAACAATGAACAACTCCAGGATTGATGTTGTTAAGTTCAATGGAACTAACAATTTCGGGATGTGGAGGTGTCAGGTTATGGATGCATTGAATGCACAGAACCTCGAGGACACACTCCTATTGGAGAGGAAGAAGAACACTACTACCGAGGAGGAATGGGCAAAGATGAATAGATCGGCATGTGGCTTGATTCGTTCATGCTTGGCACAGGATATAAAGTACCTTGTGCAACATGAGACGTCGGCAAAGAAACTGTGGAAAACCCTAGAAAAGAAGTACCTGACCAAGAGTGTGGAATCACGGCTGCAGCTTAAGAGTAAGCTGTATTTGTTCAGGATGCAGAGGGGGAGCACAGTGAATGAGCACATAAACCGGTATACGAAGCTTCTCACAGATCTGATAAACGTGGATGTCAAGGTAGAAGAGGAAGACAAGGCTGTCATTCTCCTGAACTCGCTCCCACCGGAGGAGTATGAGACATTCACCATGACGTTTATCAATGGTAGACAAACTTTAGTCTATGATGAGGTGTCGTCCGCATTGATGAGCTATGAGACAAGGAAGAATGAGAGACATTCTGGTCAGTCAAGCTCAGTGGCAGAGGCATTGGAGGTGAGAGGCAGAAATTCATCAAGGAAGGGTAGAGAGATGGGTGGAAGATCGAAATCCAGGCCGGGATTCAAAGACCTCAAAAGGAATCAGTGCATTTTCTGTAGAGAAATTGGGCACTGGAAGGTAGATTGCCCAAAGTTCAAGGGGAAGAAGAAGGAGTCGAATGCTGAAGCAAATCTATCGAAGGTGACGAAGACTCAGAGGAGTAGTTCACAGGCAGATGGAGAAGATTCAGACTCTTCGGGATTCTCTTTTTCAGTCAGTTCTCCCAGTGTTAGTAACTCATACAAAGATGAGTGGATTATGGATTCAGGAACAACATACCATGCATGTCCAAACAGGAGCTGGTTCACCAGTTTTGAGAAGCTGGAAGGTTGCTCAGTTGTGATGGGTGATGATCACTCATGTAGCATGGAGGGTGTTGGTACAATCCCAATCAGGATGTTTGATGGGATGGTTTGGGAGTTGACAGGTGTGAGGTATGTACCTCAGATGAAGAGAAATTTAATCTCTTTGGGAACTTTGGAAGCATCGGGCATGATGATATCGGTTCGAGATGGCGATCTCAAGATGATCAAGGGCTCGATGGTTGTAATGAAGGGCGTCCGCCGAGGAAATTTATACTACTTGAAGGGTAGTACTATTTCAGATCAGGTGGAGACTTCGAGTACAAAAGATGAGGTTGGCCTGGGGATTCAGCAGGAAAAAGCCGGACAAGAAGAAGAATCTTTGCGAGCTCCTGCAAAGATGAAATCAGAAGAAGGTGCTGCTACCTGCAAGTCAGAAGGTGGACACAGGGTTCTGGACAAGAAGAAGGTGAGTTTTAGCACCAGTTCTCACCACAATGAAGGTCTTCTTGATCGTGTTCACGTGAATGTATGGGGACCTGCTAAGACGGCATCGCTTGGAGGTCACAGGTACTTTGTCTCGGTAATTGATTGTTCATCTAGGCAGGTTTGGATATATCCGATGAGACAAAGGGGTGAAGCCCTAGATGTGTTGAGGAAGTGGAGCGGAAGAATGGAGAGGCAGATAGGTAGGAAGGTAAAGGAGCTTCATATTGGCAATGTTGGGAAAGACATTGACCAATTCCTACAGTTTGGACAGAACACAGGAATTGCTACACACTTCTCAACAGGTACAGATGAGTTGGCTAAGGAGTTGGTCCGTTCCTTGCTGGAGGAGGTTCGGAAACTATTGTCTAATTCAGGATTGGACAGGTCGCTTTGGACTGAGGCGATTGAGTATGCTAGCCATCTCAAGAATCAAACGACTGCGATAGGAGGTAAAGCTCCATTGGAACATTGGTCGGTAAAAGCTCAAGATCACGGTGTGCTGCGGGAATTTGGAAGTCCGGCTTACTTCAGTGCCAAGAATGGCAAGGTGAATCCGCAAGCAAGGAGGTTTGTCTATTTGGGCATCAAGGAGAACAGCTACAGGTTGTGGGATCCCAAGGACAAAAGGATCGTGATGAGCAGGAATGTCACATTTGGAGAGGCTTCAGGGTTGAAGTCCATCGTCTCTCAGCAGGTGGAGAGGACGAAGACCAAGGGAGGATCGCAGCGGGTGGAGGTCGATGCTACTCCATCATCTCCAGGTAGTCCGGCATCAAAGGAGACTTCATCGGAGGTGACATCGGGTGGAGATCATGATAACAAGAGGGATGCTGAACAGGTTGAAGACATTGCAGAGGATGTCAAGGTGTGTGCAGCTATTGGAACCAAGGAGAGACCACGTTCGTGGTCAAAGAAGGATGAATCTCAAGCTTGTGGACGCGACAAGCTCAAGTTGAAGGCCGTTGCTCTCCATGATGGTCAGGGGAAGGTTCATATGACTCAGTCTAACAGGTTCACTGCTGCAGGAACAGGTAACATTATTCGAGCTTGATGAAGCTCAGTTTAAAGAACTACGGTTGGCTTGATCCTTTTGGGCAAAGGTACGTAGGCAGCCGTAAAGGCGCAGCCATTGGTGATGCAACTCTTATGAAGCTATGTATGGGTTCTCGAGAAGTTGTTTGGACCTTCACATAGAGGTGAAGAAGTGTGGTCAATGGAGCTTCACGTAGAGTTGAAGAGACTTCACGGAGAGGTGAAGAGACTTCATGTAGCGGTGAAGTGGTGTGGCCAGTTGGACTTCACATTGAGGTGGAGTGGTGTGATCTCGAAGAACAGTTTTATCTTCCGGAGAGGAGATGTTGAGCTTGCATAAGGAGGGGTGTGCATCCAGTTGAAGCCGATGATGTTTGGTTGGCTCTACGCATACTTGGTTGGACCGTCAGAGGAAGACAGGTAGACTAGATAGAGCTAGTCAGTGGAGAGTCAGTGTTGGCTCATAAGGAAGTCTTCGTGAGGTCATAAAGTTGCAGAGAAGGAGCCATGGTTAGTGATCGGCAGGTATGGAAATTCTCCTAAGGTGAAGTGCAGGGAAGGCATGTGTGATGTTTTCAGGAATAGATGAGCCAAAGATTCCAAGCCGAGATCGTGTGTCGATTTCGCCGAGATCGTGTGTCGATTTCGCCAGGTGATAGACTGGGGTTCGTTGGATGTCGGCTCAGATTTTGGAATCTTCGCCGAGGTGGAGAATTGTTGGAAAGAGGGAGATTTGTACTGAGGAAGATGACCCAGACCGTCAAGGGATTGTCGAGGAAGTCGGCGACAAGAGACGACGGAAGAAACAGCAGCAGCAGCAAAACAGGTTCTCCGGTCGACCGGGCCGGTCGACCGGACGTGCACGACGTGCACAGTGTCAAAGAGCGGTCGACCGGACCGGTCGACCGATATGACTGACTGTAAAGGACCCAACTCTCTGTTGGAATCGGTCGACCGGCCCGGTCGACCGGTAGAAGGGTCGGTCGACCGTCCCGGTCGACCGACAGTCGGGTTTGGGCTGAAATCTGCAGTTCGAAAACCTGTTGTATTTAAGGGCTGCTAGGGTTTTCTAAGTAGAAATCTTGTAGGGAAATCTTGTAGAAGAACCTGCGAAATTAGGAGGCGTAGGGTTCTCTTGTATTGAGAGAGGCTAAGATCCATTGTAATCATCTTCCCTAATTAAAAATCTCTCCTTTGATTGCCCCGAGGACGTAGGCAAGTTGGCCGAACCTCGTTAGATCTTGGTTGTTTGCGATTGTTCTTCTTCTAGTTGTGATTTCATTGTTTTGGTGATTGAGATCTGGTTGGATCCTCTAAGGGTTGTTGTCTGTCGAGCACAACACAAGTAACTTTCAATTATTGATGATAGCTTGCACCTAGATGTCAGAGAGCAAGAGCTGCAAAAAACAGATCTTTCCAACCATAGTTCTACAGTTAGAATGTAACAAATAACATAGAAGATCAAGAGGGGGCACTCCTAAATATTTAAGCAAGAAAAGTGACACAAATATATAGATATATTCTAAGAGTAAAACAAGAAATAAGAAAAAACCCATGCGTGTCTCTGTGTGTGTATATATTAGAAGCAGCAAAGGTATTCTCTCCCCACACACAAACCACAATGGCTTCACCCCATGCTCTCATAATACCTTATCCCGCGCAGGGCCATGTTATCCCCTCATGGAGCTCTCCCACTGCTTGGTAGACCGCGGCTTCAGGATAACGTTCGTCAACACTGAATTCAACCATGACCGTGTCGTTGCTGCCTTGTCTGAACGAGGCGGCAAAATCCACCCAATGATACGGCTAGTCTCCATCCCTAATGGTATGGCTCCTGACGAAGACCAGAATGATCTCGGGAAGCTGTGTGAAGGTTCAGTAACGGTCATGCCTGGTTATCTTGAGGAGATCATGGAGAAGAGTAATGAATCAGAGGCTGACAGGATCACTTGGATGATTGCTGACAAGAACATGGCATGGGCTCTTGAGGTGGCCAAGAAGGTGGGCGTCCGAGCGGCTGCTTTCTGGCCTGCGGCCGCTGCGCTGCTCGCCACTATGATGAGCATTCCCAAGCTGATTGAGGACGGAGTTCTTGACGAAGATGGTATGTCCTCATATGCTTCTAACTGCTCTTTTACTTCTCTGTAGGAAGAATTATAGAATTCAGAAAACTTTAACCATCAGGATCATTCTTTATGATCTACTTATTCCTTCATCAAATCTCTGAAAACTTGTGGATACCAGAAATCATTTTGAAGATCATATATCATATGTTGTTGTTGTTGTTATAGTTATTCTGAATCTCATGATGATTTCCATAGGATCCAAAATATAAATACTAGGATTTAACAAACACTCTCTGAATTTTTGACTGGGCAACGGCAATAAAGACTTTGATCATGGGGAAAAAGAAAATTTCTGATTCATCTAAGCCTTTTTTGACACCTCTGTGAAAAGTTTTGTTACAGTTACTAAAAATAAATAAGAGATGTATATATATAAAATTCGCATATCACACATCTATGGTCATGTTATCTCCATGAGATTGGATAAAATTTTCTTTTTCCCAACGCATAGCTTGAATTCTAAAGGTCCTTTCTTTAATAAACTCCTGCACAAAAATATGTTTGGAGAAGATTCTTAGGACAACTCATTAATGGTTTAGATTTGATGCAGGATTGCCTAGAAGCTGTGAGATGATTGAGGTAAGTCCTGGGATGCCACAAATGGACACTACTCAATTCTCATGGAACCATGTTGGTGATTCTGAAACGCGGAAAATCGTCTACAAATACATAACCAACAACAATCAGGCTGCCAAGCTCGCCGAATTCATCATTTGCAACACATTCTACGAGCTTGAGTCACCTGTGTTTGCTTACATGCCCAGCCTACTGCCTGTAGGGCCATTAATAACAGACCAACGGTTTGAGAAGCCCGTAGGGACATTCTGGCCGGAGGATGCAGGCTGCATCAACTGGCTTGACAAGCAGCCCGCTATCTCAGTCGTCTATGTTGCCTTTGGGAGCTTCACAATCTTGAACCGACATCAGTTCCAAGAGCTAGCACTCGGGCTGGAGCTCACCGGTCGCCCTTTCCTATGGTCGTGAGACCCGACCTCACAAATGGGAGAGACGACGCATATCCGATGGGGTTCAGGGAGCGTGTTGCTAACCGAGGAATGATTGTGGACTGGTCTCCCCAGCAGAAGGTACTGGCTCACCCTTCTATAGCTTGCTTCTTATCTCACTGTGGTTGGAATTCGACAATTGAAGGAGTGAGAAATGGTGTTCCATTCCTGTGCCGGCCTTATTTTACCGACCAATTCCTTAACCAGAGCTACATTTGTGATGTTTGGAAAATTGGTTTGAGGATGGACTCTGATGACACTGGGATGATCTTCAAGGAGCAGGTTAAAGAGAAGGTGGAGAAACTGTTGGGGGATGAGAGCATAAAGACAAGGTCTCAGAGATGGAAAGAAATGGCAAATGAAAGTGTTGAGGAAGGAGGATCTTCCTACAATAATTTCAACAGCTTTATCAGTGCCATGAAAACATCAAACTCACTCTGAACACTGGGGACACAAGAAGTTATATCTAAATAAAATGTTATTTCTGCCATCATTAATCACAACTCATTGATCGGTTTCATTCTTTCCTTCAAAGTTACACAATGGTCTCTAGCAAACTAGACTGTATCAGAAGTGTGAAGCATAATCTGTGTGTGTACTTAAAGTGTTGCAAACCCTGGAATCCTCTTCAGATTAACCATGGCATAAATGGCAATTTGGCCTAAATAAATAGCCGTCTCTTCTTCATGTCTGAGAAATGAAAACGATACAAGCTAGCTGCAGAACTTAGTTCGTTCATAATCTTCAATACCTTCAAAATCTTAAAAACATACATTGTTTAGTTACAACAAAGCCCAGACCAGATCATTAAGCTGGTTCAAAGAAAATTATGTTCTTGCTTGGAGAAAATTTCAGTATTATCTTTATGTTGGTTAAATAGCATTCCCGCTAAGTGAGCAGCATGGTTAAGTGAAAAAATTAATAATGAAAATAAAAGCACAAAATGCTCAGATAATAACAGTACATATTCAAATTTTTTATAGAAGTACTGATGTGAATATAGACTTCATAGTTAAAAGTTTGAGTAAAGACCCCCCTCCTATAAAATTACTAAGCTTCTCCATAATAATCTCACTGCATGCATCCTAGGGAAAAGCAAGTATACATTGGAATTGACCTAACAGTTTGTTAGGGCTTCAGTTTGTTTGGACTCATGGAGACTAAGAGAGCTATTAGTCCCTGCCGCTAACTAAAACTCCGAATATGTGATGAGGGTAAGGTGATATTTTTACATTCTAATATGCTCCCGCAGGTCGAGCGTTCTTTTTATGGGCTGAAACTTGAATTTTTACGCAACGATATTCTTTCTTTAAATCCGCTTTTGAAATGCATACCCAAACAGAATTGAACATGGATTACTCTGATGCCATATTAAGCTCAACTCTCTGCCACTGCATCAAAACTTTGAAGAGAACTGAGAGTAATATATTTATATTCTAATAAAAAGAAAGAGAATAAAATTTCACTTGACTATGATGAAGTGAACCAATAAAGAAATGTAGGACACTGCAAGATGGTCACATATGACAGAACTAGGTGACCTATCAAATATTGGCTGTACTCAAATATAATTGTTCAACTTCTATTTAAATTTATCCTGAACCTAACCCATTATCCACCGGAAGAAAAGATGGGCATGACGATGACCAAATCTACATATTGAATCATTCAATCACAAAAGGATTATAGAAATGGTCAAATGGGATTATCTTATCTTTGTGCAGCAATGGATCTGACCATCTCCTTTCCATGAACTACTTTAGGTAACAACGCAACTAACCATGGTTTGGTTGCTAAATTAAAAATGTGAAGTTCTCAGTAAATTCAAAGTGACACTGAAAAACTTAACCAATCAAGAAGAGCATTCAAATAATAGGTTAATCTGGATGGGTTTTTAAAAGAGGAGATAGAGGAGATAAAAAAGACATCGGAAGAGTTTTTTAAACTCATCGGGAAAAATAACACAGAGATCGGAAGCCAAAGGGAGCGAGAAAACAGGTATGCAGGAGGCTAGGACAGAGCCTGGTCGACCGCCCGGTCGAACGATGTGCACGACGTGCACAGGCATGGCCCAGTCGATCGCCTGGTCGACCGTGGCAAAGGAACGATCGACCGGCACGGTCGACCGACTGGCACGAGCTACTCTCGATTGGTCCCGGTCGACTGGGCCGGTCGACCGACAGGTGAAACAGTTTCTTGAATAGATTCAGGCTCCTTTCCTATTTGGGGTCGAATCTAATTGGGGTTTCCTAAATCCCTTGGACTCTCTGACTATAAATAAGGGTTAGAGCCCTCATGAATTGAATCCCTCTTGCATCCCTCAAGTACTCTCTTGTAATTGATTGTTGAATTAATAAAATCTCTCTCCCTTGCCCCGTGTACGTAGGCAAATTGCTGAACCTCGTTAAATATTGTGTTGACTTACTTTCTCTCTTGTTTCTCTATTCTAGGCGTGTGAGTACTTCTCCGGCGTGTTGCTTGGGTTCCTCAAGTTGGTTATTGCCCATAAAGAAGGCGCTAGGTGCAAGAAGTTCTTTCGTGAGCGCAACAAGTGGTATCAGAGCATCCCAGGTTCTTCGTGGAATCGTGTGTCGATTTCAAGAGCATCAGTTGTTATTTGGCGGAGATCGTGTGTCGATCTCGGAGCAGCGTTGGTACTGTTTGTGGGACGTGTGTCGATCTCAAAATAGTGTTTGGATTGCTCGAGGAATCAAATTTAAAGTAGACCGCTTCGAAAACTCTTCAAGGGTTTCGCTTTGAGGTAAAGATCATATCTTTATCTAGTTTTTCGATCTAACTCCGTTTGTTTTCCGCATTGTTTGAGGAATCAGTTGAGAAGATGGATGGAAATAGTGCATCTTCGGTGAAATCTGTGAATCCACATCCACTGAGGATTGATGTGGTGAAGTTCGACGGCAAAAACAACTTTGGTATGTGGAGATGTAAGGTGATGGATATATTGACGACATCAAATCTTGAAGACACTCTACGGTTGGAGAAAAAGCGCGAGACTACTAATGAAGAAAATTGGGATAAGATGAACAAAACGGCGTGTGGCTTGATCAGGTCTTATTTGACACAAGACATTAAGTATCATGTATTGCATGAAACATCTGCAAGGCAGCTGTGGGAGATCCTGTAGAAAAAGTATATGACAAAAAGTATCGAATCGCGGTTGCTGTTAAAGAGAAGGCTTTATCGTTTCCAGATGAAGAGATGATGCTTTATTGACGAACACATGAATAGCTACACAAAGCTTCTTACAGACCTAGTTAATGTGGATGTGAAGATCGATGAAGAGGATAAGACAGTAATTCTATTGAATTCTCTTCCTAAAGAGGAGTATGAGACCTTTACTCTTACCTTGATCAACGAAAGATAATCTTTTAATTACAATGAGGTGTCTGCTGCTCTTGTGAATTATGAAGTAAGGAGGCAGGCAAGATTGTCTTTTTCTGAGAGCACAACAACAGAGGCATTGATGGTAAAAGGCAGGAGTTCCAATCGGAAGGGCAGAGGTGATTAGGGAAGATCGAAGTCCAGATCAGGTTTCCGAGATCTGAAAAAGAACCAGTGCGCCTTATGCAAGGAGCTAGGGCACTGGAAGATTGATTGTCTGAAAACTAAAGGTAAGAAAAAGGAGTCGAAGACCGAGGCAAATCTCTCACAGGTAGTCAGTACTCACACCAGTACTTCACAGGCGGATGGATCAGACTCAAACTCATCAGTATTTTCTTTCTCTGTTACTACTCCTACTGTTGGTTACTCAAATAATGTTGAGTGAATCTTAGATACAGGAGCTACCTATCATGTGTGCCCGAATAGGGACTAGTTTTCTAACTTTGAGAAGCTAGATGGTGTTTCACGATCATGGATGATGACCATCCGTGTAATGTTGAAGGGATAGGTACAGCTCGTGTCAAGATGTTTGATGGGATAGTACGAGAATTGAAGGAAGTGATGTATGTATCTCAACTCAAAAGGAATCTTATCTCAGTTGGCGCTTTGGAAACGTTGAGGCTGGTGGTATCTATACGAGATGGTGTTCTCAAGATGACCAAAGGCTCAATGGTGGCTATGAATGGCATCCGCCGTAACAATCTCTACTGCTTGAAGTGTAGTACAGTTATAGATAAGGTGGAGACTTCTATTTTTTCAGATGATGATTGCACACATGTCTAGCAGATGAGGCTCGGGCACGGAGGAGAAAAGTCTTTACAAACTCTAACAAAAAAAGGATCATTGGAAGGTGCATCTAACTGTAACATGAAATTAGGTGAACAATGCATTCTGGACAAGAAGGTAAAATTCAGCACCACTACTCACCACTCTGAAGGTCTTCTTGATTGTGTTCACGTAAGTATTTGGGGACCTGCTAAGACTGCATCTCTTGGAGGTCATAGATACTTTCTTTTTTATTGATAATTTATCTAGGTATTGTTGGATATATCTCATGAGACAAAGGTGTGAAGCCCTAGGTATGTTGGTGAAGTGGAAGGATATGATGGAGAAGCAAACTGGTAGGAAGATCAAGGAGGTACAAATTGATAATATTGAAAGATATAAGAATTAATTCTTACAATTTGGCCAGAATACTGGTATTGGTACTCACTTCACAGATGGAATACATGGTTAGCTAAGGAGATAACTGGAGAAAGCTCGGTGTTTGTTGTCTAATGCACGATTAGACAAATCGTTTTGGGCTGAGGCGATTGTGTATGCTAGCCATCTCATAAATGGATTGTCATCGACTGCGATAAGATGTAAAACTCCACTGAAAGTTTAGTCTGAAAAAGCTACTCAAGATCATGATTTGCTTCGGGAATTTGAAAATCAGGCCTACTTTAGTGTCAAAGATGGCAAGGTGAATCCGCGAGCACAGAAGTTTGTATTTTTGGGTGTCAAAAGAAATATGAAAGGCTACATGATATGGGACCCCGAAAACAAGAAGATCGTGTTGAGTCAGCATGTCACATTTGATGAGACTTCTCTGTTGAAGTCTATCGTCTCTCAGCAGGCAGAGAGGACAAAGACCAAGGAAGTATCGCAACAGGTGGAGGTTGATACTACTCCACCATCTCCAGTTGGTTCGGTATCAGTAAGGACTTCACCGGATGTGACACCAGGTGGAGATCATGCAGCCAGTTTTGATGCTGAACAGGTTGAAGATATTGACGAGAATGTCGAATTATTTGCATCCATTGGAATCAAGATATAACCATGAAAGTGGGTGAAGAAGCATGAATTTCAGCTTGTGACCGCGACAAGCTCAAGTTGAAGGTCGTTGTTCTCCATGATGGTAGTAAGGAGGTTCATATGACTCAGCCAGAACGGTTCGCTGCTGAAGATTCAGTTACATGTGCTTGAACTCGGTGGAGCTCATTTCAATGAACTACGGTTGGCTTGATCCCTTGGGCAAGGTACATAGGCAGCCGTAAAGGCGCAACCATTTGGTAATGCAACCCGTATGAAGCTATATGGTGTATTTGGGTTCTCGAGAAGCGGATTGGAACTTCATGTAGAGGTGAAGAGTTGCAATTCACGTAGAGGTGAAGAGTTAGACTCCACATAGAGGTGAAGTATTGTGATCTCGATGAACGGATGATCTTCAGGTGAGAAGACAGTTGAGCTTGCATAAAGGGGATGTGCATCCAATTTGTTGAAGCTGATGATGGTGTTTTATGTGCACTACTCAGATTTGGTTGGACCGTCTTGAAGACATGTGGACTGGAGGGAGCTAGTCAGTTGGAGAGTCAGTGTTGGCTCATGATGAGTTCTTCTTGAGATTATTTGGAATAGAGTTTCCATTACTTTACTGAGTTGGAGACACGTCGGTCGGCTTATACGGTATTTCTCTTCAGGTGAAGTGTTGGGAAGGCACGTATGATACATTCTGTTTAGAAAGCTGAGTTGAAGTTGGAATCTTACAATTGATATTGGAGTTTGGTAAAAGTTACAGGTGGTGACGACAAACTCAATTTGGATCTAATGAGATCAATGAAAATCAATTGTATGTGTGTTGGCGATTCATTTTGAAGGAACCGGTTTCGTCTGTTGGCCAAGTCGAGATTGTGTGTCAATTTCACTGAGATCGTGTGTCGATTTCGTTAGGAGCGCTCAAGCCGAGATTGTGTGTTGATTTTGCCATGTGTTCATTGGAGTTCGGCTCAGATTTAGAAAAATCTTTACCGAGGTGGAGAATTGTAGGGAGGAGATAGAGGAGATAAAAAGACATCGGAAGAGTTTTAAAATCATCGAAAAAAATAGCTCAGAGATCGAAAGCCAAAAGGAGCGATAACGCAGGTATGCAGCAGTCCAGGATAGAGCCCGGTTGACCGCCCGGTAGACCGGTGTGCACGACGTACACAGGCATGGCCCGGTCGACTGTGGCAAAGGAACAGTCGACCAGCACGGTTGACTGACTGGCACGAGCTTCTCTCGGTTGGTCCCGATTGACCGGGCCGGTCGACCGGGGACGGGGGTCGGGCCGATCGACCGACAGGCGAAACAGTTTTCTAAACAGATTCAGACTCCATTCTTGTTTGGGGTCGAATCCTATTTGGGTTTTCTAAATCCCTAAGACTATCTGGCTATAAATAAATGTTAGAGCCTTCATGAATTGAATCCCTCTTGCATCCCTCAAGTATTCTCTTGTAATTGATTGTTGAATCAATAAAATCTCTCTCTCCCTTGTCCCGAGAATGTAGGCAAAATTGTCGAACCTCGTTAAATATTGTATTGGTTTGCTTTCTCTCTTGTTTCTCTGTTCTCGGTGTGTGGGTACTCCTCCGGCGCGTTGCTTGGGTTCCTTAAGTTGGTTGTTGTCCAGAAAGAAGGCGCTAGGCGCAAGAAGTTCTCTCGTGAGCGCAACATTTTGCACAATCCAGAGGCATTGGTTGCCTTGGTAAACAATGATATCTGTCTGTGTGCGCGTGCTAGCAAGCAAAAGCATACGCTGGCACTAAAAATTTGACATAAAGGCTTTCTTCTTCTTGTTGTTAATCGCTTAAGCATAAATTTCAAGTGTATGAAAGAGTAGATATAATCACAACACTTGAAGGGTATACACGAGAATTGTTAAACAATAATCTGTTTCCAAATAGTAGAACAAGTAGGCATCTCTAGTATCAATCCAGATGGAACTGGTTTCCATGCCAGCTGTTACCAAAAACCCCACAATAGTTTAAAAAGGCAGAAGAAAGCTGTGAGTAGATGAAACCTTTTACATATATAACACATGTACTGTTTTGACACTTGCACATCATGATAGGCCCATCAAATTACAGTGTAAGAGATTTATCACATTACTTTTCTGCCATTTGCAACACTTGATTAAGTGCATTTTGCATAACAAACATTATTGTACTAGTTATGTAAACACTACAATAATACTGGACGGTTTACGTGTGCCTTGGAGTTGAATGCAGTACCCAATAGTAAATTTCACCTGTTTTTCCTTCTTATAGAAGTTTTCCCAAGTCTTTTAGGATCATGGGAAACCCTCTCTTTTTCATAGTTTCTTTGATTAAGTTGACACTGATTATGAAAGGGTTCGACATCAGGCCAGCAACCAGTCATAAAACTTTGTCAAATTTTTCTCTGAGCCTTGCTTCATAGCAGAGCCCGTCTTGTTGATAAGAAGACTTAAATGACGATGACAGCAAGTTTTACATTTATTTTCTTCTGTGTTTACTTTCTTGCATATACATACATATGCATAACTTTATATATATAAACCCTTTTGTTTGTATACCTCCACACAACCCTCTTTACAATTAAAAATATTGTTTAATTAAATGTTTAACATTTTTATGTAAGCCTCAAAAGGTGACCCATCTGCAAAATTTCATCTATGAGGTTCTCTTGAACATGACATGATTTCAAGTATATGGTTGTGAGAAAGGCTAGACCAGTAGTACAGTGTGAGACAAGGCAACATGGGGCCAATTAGAAATTGGAGAGACAAAAATCAATTCATCAGCCATGAAGTCAGCTGGCCCAGCTAAGAATGCTATAGACAAAAACGACTGGTGCTCATCTCAGAAGCAGATTTCAACAGGACTATGCATGACCAAGTCCAAACACCATACTAGGCCTTTCCTCCATCCTCTATCAACAGGGTCAACTCCAATGACACTTCTAGTTGCATTCATTCTTTGAATTCTTCCACGGTGAAAAAAGCAACGTGATTGCATTTCACAGGTTTTAGTTTCCCACGTCACCTCCAAGGGTGTTATTTTGCATGTATAAACATCAAGCAAATCAGATTAAATATAAAAGTTCAAATATAAAATAGCAAGCATATCTTCATGTATAAACACCATGCAGATCAAATCCAAATATAAAATTATCTAGCCTAAGTGTCTCGCACCATTTTGCTGAATGGCCATCTCAATCCCATTGCAATCACTTTCTTACTTCATAAGAAAGAGGTATGGAGAAACAAGATGTAATTAAGTTACATTTAAACAAATAGTGAGATCATTCAGGAACTTGTACAGTAAAAAGTGGAGAAATAATTCAAAATTGCATTCTGGAAATTGGACGGTGCAACCACAATTGACAGCCCAACCCAAGACAATGCATATAAGCAAGGAAGTAGCAAGGGGCACATTAGGAATGCATTAAACAAACATGAATAGGATCAAAAGGAGATTGAGATAGTCACGAGAAGGACCTACAAGATGATAACAAGGTGGGTATACCATCTTGGACGAGCCACATCAAACTCAAAGAAGTCCACGACCCAACAACTAAAAAAAAGAAGTCAGTGCTAAGAAAGTATTAGAAAATAATCAGTAAGCATAAAATGACAAAAGAATCATCCTTTATAATACTCTTTGTAAATAAACAAGTCCCATAAAATGAACAAAATTCATGAACCTGGACCAGCCAGAGCTTTAAATATCTCAGACAGAATCTTCATCCTTCCGCATTCATTTGTTCAGGAAATTATCAGGCAAATGAGAAATAGTTACCAACAAGGAACAGCCAAAACAAAGACAAGAAATGCAGGCAAATGAGAAATAATAAAGACGGTGCTAGAAACAAGAAAATTGTAAGTGCTTAGACTTTAGACACCCATGATGGGGATTAAACCAGTGCAAGTACTCACTCACTCACTCAATGCGGAAGAAGATCAAGAACACACACAAGGGATTTGGAAAGAATCAGTCTCACGTTTATTAGAAACCTACACCTCTCTCCCCTCAACTACAACGAGCTGAGCCTCGGCAACAAACACCGCAACTGAACCGTTCTCTCTCTCTCCTCCTCGCACAAATTACAAGAGACATATATAGTCATACACAGTTACCTACCCGCTCTATAACCGTATTGGATTAAACCTAATATAAATTTGATACAAACCCGGTATTGTATGTATATATATATATATATATATATATATATATATATATATATATATATATATATATATATATATATATATATATATATATATATATATATATATATTTGCAAAATACAAGACATATACTCCTAACAATCTCCACTTTGGATTGGATTCTGCAAGCCACACTTTGAAGAAAACCTGGTGATGTCGCCTCTACGTACGTTGCTATGCCTCTATCTGTCTGCCATGTTCAAACTAGCATGGCCTGTACTCCCTAGGGTACCTGCACAGGTCATCGCTATACATTAGACCATGGCTTCACCTCTCTGACTTGACCAGAACCACCCACAACATCCGAAGCCCAGGTCACCACTTCATTGTCGACCGAGATCCCAGTCGAACGCCCCGTCTACTGTGCATCTCCACCACCTGCACCACTCACCGGGAATCTGATAGGCACTCCATTTGTCTCAACCCTTCCTACGAGTCTATACAAGCCACCCACCATCCCCTACAACATAACTTGCCTGCCTCTGAATACTCATAACTCCAACTCATATCGAGCACCTATACCCACTTGAATCCAAAGTCCCAGAGAATTCAGATTCTTCCTTAGCTCCAGCACATGCCTCACCCAGTCAATGTTCGCACAACACCATCGAACATGCACATCTGCATGGATCCAACTCCGGTAATCCTGCTCTCAGCACCATTTTCTCTCCTCACCGTACCACCATCACATGCTTGATAAGTGTCGAACTGCCCCTTGGCTGCACACATGTCGATTGAACACCCAGAATCTAAAACCTAATCTGATCCCTCGTGAGATGTTGTCGTCAATATAACATCTCCATCACCTACCAATGTTGCCTCTAATGATGTCTCATCTTTCTCCTCCCTTTTCTTCTACCTCTCCTCCCTCTTTGGACAATTCTTCTTCATATGGCCCTCCTTATCGCAATACCAACACACTAGGCAGCGACTTACGATCCCTGGACTTGGAAAGCCATCCGTGCCCGCTAGAACCTTCCTGCCTCCCAATAGATCGACCCCGACCACAAGTGCTAATCAAAGCACTACCCTCTTCAGACAATCCACCACTACAACTCTTCCGTCGAGACTCATTTATTAGCAATGCAGCGATCAACTCGTCGAGCTTGAGAGTATCCTTACCAAATAGCAATGTGGTCACAATGTGATCAAGTGATGTAGGCAATGACACCAATAGAAGACACCTTGTCCTCTTCCTCGATCTCCACATCAATAGTCGACAACTCCGTCAAGATCCTGTTGTCACTTATCTAGATGCACCGCTAGATCCATTCCCCCTCTTAACTTAAAACCATATAATTGTTTCTTTAAATATAACTGATTTGTCAGGGATTTAGACTTATAAGTGCTCTCTAATTTCCCAAACCTCTGCCATACATCACCCGATGAGCTCTCGAAGATTTTTACCTGTCAAGTACAACTGAATAGTACCATAACTCGCAGTTCCTCCCACGCTTCATTTGTCATCTTCTCCGACTTGCTTGACTTTGTTAGCACAAGAAGAACTAGAAATATGAGGAGGAGGAGCAAGGAGCAAGAGCACAATATTTCTTTTCTATCAAATTCTTGCTTATTCTTACTTATCTTTTCATTCAAGGATGACAACACTATTTATAAACTCCTAATGACTCTTGAGATTCCACACACATTGGAATTCCACACACAATGACTCTTAAACTTCCTCACAATGACTCTTAAACTTCTTCACAATAACTCTTGGTAATTACAAACTACATAATGCATTTGACCTCTCATCTCCTTAATTAATATTGTATTGGGAACTCCAAGAGACTTTGTTTGAGTTTATCTTTCAACAGACTTCACATAAGAGCCTTTTCAAATCCTCCCGAGTCAAAATATTCTTCACCCATTGTTGCCGCAAGGTGAAGTCGTTGTGGCCAATGAAGGGATCTATGAAGAATGTTGTGCCCTTCATTACCACTTTGCCACCTAGATGTGTACCCTTAACATCCGCCATCATCATATACAACCCAAATCACATTGATCGATGTCGCTTCTCATTGCCTATTCAGAACTAGCCACTTCAAGAAGAATTAGCTCAAACTGAGCCCACTCCGATTCTATACGCCGCCTCGAACTATGAAGATCTAGATTACTCTTGCCGCTCTCGCCTCTGACCTTGTCGGGCTCCACACGCACTGGACGTGCCTCCACACGCAGCTCTTATCACCATCGCCCGCCACCGGACCTGTCACCACGCACACCACCGTGCGCCCTCCACACGCGTCTTCCGTGTGACTTCGATCACCACAGCCCACTGCACCATGCGCAAACGCTCGAGCTTACTGCTGCTCTCTTTTATTGTTGTTGATCACTCTGCGCAGAGTCAATCTCCCCCAACGAGCAAACACCCTAATCTTCACCGCCTTGCACAACCTCACCTGACTGCTGATAACTCCACCACGCTCTAACACCACTTTGTTGGGGATTAAACTAGTGCAAACACTCGCTCACTCAATGAGGAAGAAGATCAAGAATAAAGAGAGAGATTTGGAGAGAATCAGTCTCAAGTTTATTAGAAACCTACACCGCTCTACCCTTTACTACAACTAGCTGAGCCTCAGCTACAAACACGCAGCTGAACCTTTCTCTCCCTCACTCTTTCTCACACAGTTTACAAGAGACACACATATAGCCATACACAGTTATCTAACTACACTATACCCGTATTGGATTGAACTCAATCCAAATACGATACAAATCCAGTAACTTTATATACATCCACAATACAAGATATTTACTCAGACACCATGCTAGTTTGAAGCATAGAGACAAATTCCAATGCCTTTACTTCCTCAGTCCAGATATATGTAACTTCTACATAAACAGTCACATGCAATTGAAGTAGAAAGACATTACACTCTAAGCCATGACCTCACCTGAGGGCTTCTTACCTTTTTCCAATATAGGGGCATGTCATCCCCCTGTATTTAGATCATGGCTTTAGCATAAACTTTCGTCAATTCCAACCATGACCATCTTTTGACAGGCTTGTGACGCAAACGGAGAAGCGAAGAAGACGGTCGACGCGGGCTAAACCTCATTCTAGCGCTGACGAACCCTGAAGAAATCTTCAGGGAGGGATAACTACTCGAATCCACGAGAAAGAACGACCCGAATTCACAAGCTAAAAGAATCCCCGAATCCATGATCAATTTGGAGAAAAATCTCAATTTATTAATCAATATTCGATGCCAAAAAGAAAGAGTACAAGGGCCTATTTATAGGCTTACAATGAGTACTACTCATACTGAAAAACTATAATCTATTTCTAAAAGAAAATAAAAAGAATTAAAAAAGTCTTAATCTATCTAAGTAATCTAAATTCAAAATAAAGAAATAGAAAACAAACTTGAAACTAAAGAGAATCCTAAATAGGTTCAGATACAGCTGATACGCGCAGGTCGGGCAGTAAAGTTGGTCCCTATTTGTGTCGATCGACCGGGTCGGTCAACCGATTAGAAGGTCTTGACTTTCTGTTGGGGGTTGATCGACCAAACGGTCGACCGACTGTAAGATATCAACTCTCGGCTTTGACGTGGTTGACTGGGTGGTTGACCGTTGTTTTTGCTTGGTCTTTTCTTTGTATTGCCCGGTCGACCGGGCAGTCGACCGAGGCTTCTGTTTGGGCCTTTGATGAGCCTTGATCTGTATCTCTGCTCTCCTGCATCAGTCCCGCCTTCAAAAAAAACTCGCCCTCGAGTTCCTATCAAGCTGATGGCATAAGGATATAAGCTAGGACACCTTCTTCTTCGTAGACTCTGGCGGAGGTGGAATAGGCCTCATGGCAACTCTCTTACCCTTCCAGGTAAACACAAATATGTTATCCCTTCCCTTGTGAGTAGCATCAACATCGTGCTGCCACAACCTTCCCAAAAGAATATGGCACTTGTCCATATCCACAACATCTCAAGCAACAGGATCTCGATAGAACTTTCCAATAGAAATAGGAACATGACACCTATCTGTTACCTTGATGCATGGGCCTTTCTTGATCCAACCAATGTCGTAGGGATGAGGATGTGGCTTCGTCTCTAGTCTCAAACAATCCATGAGCACCTTTGATAAGAAATTCCCGTAGCTCCCATTGTCGATGATAAGATTGCACACCTTATCGTTGACCGAACAACTTGAATAGAAATTTTGGTGTCGTTAGTGTCAGGGATTTTCTGATTGCAGAGTACTTTGTGAACGACACAAGCGATAGACTCTCCATGTTCTTCAATGAAGTCATAATCTTTCAGCACTGTCTGAATTACATCATCTTCTTCTTCATAGTCTGCCATATTGACAGGCCTCTTTTTCGGGCACTCATTAGACTTGCGTCTAAATTCGCCACACCTGTAACACTTGCCAACTCCGGGCTTGGTGTAAGGATTATCTTTGCTCTTTGCGATAGCGGGGGTTGTTGTTGGCATTGATAAAGAGGCTTTGGTCGTTGGCTGTACCATTGGTTGACCTGCCGTCATGGAGTTCAGCAGACTCCGTCGTCTCCTATGGGCTCTTCGATTGATAAAAAAACGCTTGAAAGATGGAGCTTTGCTTCTTAACCTCTCTATTTTCATGGCCTTGCTTTGGGCTTCTTGGACAGAGAATATGTCTTGGATGACCGCACGTTCCTAGATGGGATAGTTTAACCTGTGTATGTACTTCGCAGTTTGTTGTTCCTCTGTCAAAGATAAATCACACCACGATGTGGGCGATAAAACTCCTCCATGTATGCCGACACAATTCTTGTGCCTTAACTGCATTGCTCAAATTGGTTGTAAAGAATCTATTGGTAATCGGATGAAAAAAAATCTACCTTTAAGCAGTTACTTCATGCGCCGCCATGTCATCACAAGTGGTTTGCCTTGGCGCCTTCGTGAGATCTATAGTTGGTCCCACCATGTGGCTCCTCCTTTGAGCATGAATGCCACAAACTTGACATGCTTTTTCTTGATGACGTAAGCCATGTCAATGTTGGCCCAGAGGCCTTCCACTCTAGTTTTGATGATGATTAACTCATGTAGTTATAGTTTACTAATAATCTTGTAATGTTTAGTTTCAGATACTTAACCAAGATATTAGTAAGTGATTAGCTTCAACAAAGGTGTTTTGGAGCTTTTATATGGTGATTCAAGAGCCCGAGCGTCAAAGTTCATATCTAGCACTCATTAGAGTCAAGCTCGGTGGATCACGTTTGGATCGAGTCGACTTGGAGACGGCGCTCTACAAGAAGACTTTGGTACATAGTTTAGTTTATATTTTAAATTCATTTGTTAAAGATTAGATAGTGTGATATGCTCAAGTTCACAATACACACACGTTTTATGTTTTGGTTTTGGTTTTCGGTTGTTAGTTTAACCGATCGGTTTTCATGAATAGATAGAATCAAAATAAGTTTACATGGTTTAATGTATATTAGATTTTTTTTCTATATACATCTATGCTTCAACTATTTAAACAAACTTAGTTTGATAGTCTATTTCATGAGTTTGGTGTTTTGGTATTTTAACAAAACGTATTTTTGGTTTTTAAATAAAAAACATTGATATATATCTTTATATGTATATTGGATTATATCCATATACTATATGCTTCAAGTTGTTTAAGTATCATGTTTTTGTATTTGGATGAGTTTTGGACAAAACGATTTTTCATCTCAAAAATCCAAGTTTTGAAAAATACGAGTTTTGGTTTTCGGCAAAATTTCTAAGACACAAAAATGGTTCAAATAAGTTGAAATATGTGTTGAATTTTTTCACACATGTTTGTATTTCAAATATAATATAAGAACTTATTTTTGTGAATTTTTAGAAATTTTATGGGATTTATTTGACAATTAAAAACCCAGTTTTCAAATCCCTTAAACAGCCTTGCCAGGCTCTGGCGGTCGACCGGACCGGTCGACCGACGTGCACAAAAACGTGTACGCTGACCAGCCACTTAGGCCGGTCGACCGAGCGGTCGACTGTGTTGACACTTTAAAAAAGACAAGATTCTGATTGGTCCGAACAATGTCTAAACTTGTTGAGATTTACAAAAGACAAGCGATAGACAAGCTGACGACCGGTTCTGTACTTGTTGACATTTACAAAAGACAAGTGACAGATAAGCTGACGACCGATTCTGTACTTGTTGACATTTGCAAAAAATAAGTGACAGATAAGCTGACGACCGGTTCTGTACTTGTTGACATTTACAAAAACAAAAGACAAGTGATAGATAAGCTGACGACCGGTTCTGTACTTATTGACATTTACGAAAGACAAGTGACAGATAAGCTGACGACCGATTCTGTACTTGTTGACATTTATAAAAGACAAGTGACAGATAAGCTGACGACTGATTCTGTACTTGTTGACATTTACAAAAGACAAGTGACAGATAAGCTGACGACCAGTTTTCATTCATCCTCAAGGGACAAAGCAACAACTTAGACTCTACTATCCCGTGAAGCAGACAGTAAGCCCAGATTGTCTCTAAATAGACCTCAGCAGGTCTAAGATGCTAACACTTAGCATCACATGAGCACAAAAGGATAGCCTCGCCTGAGAGGCTAAGATCATCCAACTTCGCCTTGAAGCCATTCATAGCTCCGTCAGGAAGCTAACTTATAGTTTCGCCTGAAGTGCTCAGTTAACTCCGCAGAGAGTTAGCTTCACTTGAAGCAGAAGAATGTTCGGTAGCTCCGCTACAAACATTATCTAGCTCCGCTGAGAGCTGTCTTCTGACTTTGCCAGATGTTTCTTCTAGCTCCGCTGCGAGCTCGACACGGCAGCTCCGCTGCGGGTCTGCTATGGTCAACTTTTGACCAATTAAATCTCCAGATGAGATCAAATCTAATCAGGATTAAGATCAAATCCAATCAAGATCAAAATTGGCAGTTGATTGCCACAATCTCTTGACTCTCCTAAAACAAGTAAGAGGATCAAGGGAGATCTTCTAACTATATGAAAAGGATCAAAATAGATTAAGAGGATCAACCGACCTGCTATTTCTAGCTTCGCAGAAGCTGATTCTAGCCTCGCAGCAAGGCTTCTTTTCAGATTTAAACAGATTTGATTCAATCTCTTTCTATATTTTCAAAGGACAATTATACCCTTGCTCTCCCTATAAATAGCCCACTAGGGGCACAAGGAGAGAGAAACGACACGCAAGAGAGACCCCTGCACGAGAGGACTTCTTCACGACTGTGCGCATAGAGAGGCTGAACAGAGATCTATTGTCTTACTTCCAAGAATTCAGAGACTTCAGAGAATCACTTCTCTAATCAGGGTGCTGATACCCTAATACCTTCTTCTCAAGGAATCTCCGAAACCAGGCGAGAAGGAATTCCTAGGCGAAGACGGTTTGAGAAGTAACAAGAGGGTTCTACCAACCTTCTGTTCTCCGATTCCCCGAACCAGGCGAGAAGGGAATCTCATCGCTCGCATCGTCAAAGGGACAAAGTGGTCGCGCGCTGACCAGACTCCTACCGGCACACTTCTCCAGAATCTCTGAGGAGATCTACTTGTAATCCTTTGTGTTACTTGTAATTTAGCTCCTCGACCCTTTTTTTTGTAAGTTTTCCCCTTTGTAAATCAATGAAAAACAAGATGGCGACTCCGCTAGGGAATGATTTCTCTACTGTTGAGAAACAAGTGTCGCAATGCGACGAACAGACCTTCGGGTCTATCTCTGAATTCAGGAAAGCCGGCGCAGCCAGAGCCTTCTGGCTAAATCTTCAAAGCAAGTCTTTGTGGAGACAGATAAGGCTCTCTGCGAGCCTACTGCGGTCCTCTGGCGCAACAAGGAAACAGGCCCGCAGTGCAGGACTATTACTGTCGAGAACCTGGTCGTTCATTCGACCAAGGAAAAATTGAAGAAGCCCTCTCTGGGGTGGTCTAATGCTTCATGCACGGAAGCATAGAAAGGTCTCCATGGCCAAGGTTTTAGAACAGAAACCAGAAGCAGAATTCTACCAACACCCCTCAGCCTCGCGTGTGGCTAGTCAGGTTCCCTGCGAACCTATACCTCCCTTGTCAAAGCAGATGTGGAGGCCAAAGCAGAATGCTCTGAATAAAGCCTTAGGCGTAGCTACACTACAAGTACGTCTCTCTTGTGAAGAAAAAGGCAAGATGTCTGCCTGCTTCAACAATGCTGCTAGCCGCGAAGTCACAACGGCGACCGTACCTTCGCCCAATTCCGAAGCAGTAACGACTCGCGCCAGCCTCGTTCTCATGAGCAAAGCTACTGTACCTCGGGGTACACATGATGTTCATAGCCGCGAAGCTGAAACCAAAGCACCACAGCGTGCTTCGTTCCTCAGTTCTTCAAGTACTGAGCTCGCTCTTCGCAGCGGAGCTAAGGGATCGTCCCTAAGTGCTGATAGCGTTGCTTATGCAGCTTCAGCGCCCAAGGGCTTTTCCAAAGCTTTTAGCCGCAAAGTTAGAGCCAAAGCACTATCTAAGGCTAATCGCCTTCGCAGCAGCATGGCGGATAAAGCACCACAGCGTGCTCCGCTCCCCAGTTCATCAAGCACTAAGCTCGCGCTTTGTAGCGAAGCTAAGGAATTATCCCTAAGTGTTGACAACATTGCTTATGCAGCTTCAGCACCCAAAGATATTCCCAAGGTTCTTAGCCGCGAAGCTAGAGCTGAAGCACTATTCAGTGCTAATCCCCTCTGCGGTGATAAAAGGAGCAGGACATCGTCCTATGCACGATCCAAAAGAGCCTCTGCGCTGGATCGTTTAGGCCTAAACGGGTCTGACTCGCGGGAATTCTTGACAAACAAACGTAAGTTAGAATCTTTCCAAACTTCTTCATCCTGTTGTCAACAAGTGGGATGTCAGTTGGTGACACTCTACTCAGTCCATTGTCAGCTAGGACCAATCTTCGCCACTTCTCCAGGCCGACGATCAATTTTTGATCAGCTGTCGGTACAAGCCCCGGTGAAAAATTATAAAAGGAGCGTCACGCGAGACCTACCTTCTGCATCCGTCAATATGACCGGAAGAGGACGAGAGTTGCGCAGGGACAGACAAGCGTCCGACGATACTCCCTACAGTTCCCCAGATCCAGATTACAGCCCATGCTTAGGCAAAGTCTTGGTGCATGAAGAAGGTGTCTTCCGAAACACCAGATCTAGGGCTGCGATACCCTACAGTTATGAACAACCTTCTTCCTCAACGGCAGTAGCCTCGTCGGAACTAAAGGGAGGATCAGTCCAATGGTCTGGTGAAGAAAATGAAGATAGTGGGTATGCCTCTTCGGCGACCGTCAGCTCAGTGCGAACGGACATAGTATCAGTCAATATGGCTGACAACGATAATGATGACCTTCGTCGACGCTTGGAAGCTCAGGAGCAAACTTTCAAAACCCAGTAAGAAGCTTTGGACAACATCCAACAGATGCTCGCTTAACTCAATAACCGGAATAACAGCGATACCGGGAGTAACCATGATGAGGAAGAACATCTTAGTAATGAACAGCCAAAGACGGAGAAGTCCAAGGAGAGTTCTTCTTTGGACGCTGAGGTCCTTAAGGGCATCCAAGCTCAAATTGCATCCCTGACTCAGAGGGATGAATTAAAGAAAGTAGGGGCAATCCGTCCTTACCCGCTGGAGTGGGATTCAGTGCCATACCCACCGAAGTTCAAACCGCCGACGTTACACACGTACGATGGTAAAAGCTCGCCAAACCAGCACATCTACTATTTTCGGTCCCAGACCGGTAATGTTATAGACAATGATGCTATCATGGCTAGGCTGTTCATCGGCACCTTAAAGGGGGTAACATTTGACTGGTTCCAAAGTCTCCCTCCAGGCTCTGTCAATTCTTGGATCGACCTGGAAACCCGATTCCTTTCTCGTTTCTATGAGGACGATACCAAGGTAACCATGGACAAGCTCCTCTCTACCGTGCAGAAGAAGGGCGAATCTGTCCGTGACTACATTGAGCGATTCAGAAACTTGTCTTTGATGTGCCAAGTAGGAATGCCATTACCCATGCTCTTACAGACGTGCAGGCATAACTTCTTAGACCAAGTAGAGATTCGCATGGGGGCTGTCAAAGCCCATATCTGAAAAGAACTGGTCGAGCAAGCCGAGATAGCAGAAAAGTCGGCTAAAAAGTTTAAACCATCCACCCCTAAAGGCAAATAGGGTATGAACAATAAAGGACATGGCGACATGGCGCAGTCTTCTCAAGCTAAAGGGAAAGAGACTATGTCCGTTGAATTGTCAGGGGATGCTCAGTCGAAGGCCAAGAAGAGCGGCTTCAATAATCAGGAGTCTAAATTCCCTCCGAAATAGTACTCCTTCAGAGACGATCAGGTGGTCACAATATTCCATTTACTCCACAAAGGGAATAAATTGAAGCTACCAGAGGCTCGATGTCCCAATGAGATAGGACGCATGAACGATCCCAAATACTGCCTCTACCACAGGATGATTCATCATCCTACGGACAAGTGCGTTGTCCTCAAGGACAAATTCAAGTTTTGATTGACGCTGGAGTCCTGACACTGAAGTCAGAGCAGAAGAAAGTCACTGTCAATATGGTGACCCTCAAGTTCAGACTCAGACACCCCACAATTCTTCCATTACGCGCGACCAGCGCGCCATATTATAAAGAAAATGGGGTACGACCTAAAACGTGGAGAAGGCCTGAATTTTGAAAAAGGAAGGCGTAGTTTACTGCGTAACTTTGTGCCAAAAGGGAAACCTGCAAGTTACTATGATAACATACGCAGGGGTTGGGATACGTTATACCCACACCACCAGTAACGGTTCAACTCAGGGATGGCGAACCGATTTCATCACATTCTGCCTCATCCTCCGAGTGGGACTCAGATGTCAGTGTGGGAACGATGTTCGAGAATCTCACCGTTAATATGACTTCAAGTAGTCAATTGGAGCCTGCGGAAGCTACTGATGAGGAACCATGGGCTCTGCAATTTGATCTCCAATGGGAAAAGCGATTCGAACTGCGCGAACCACCTACTGAAGACAAGGTGATGTAGGTCAACTTGGGTAGTCAAGATCACCCTGAGCCCATCTTTATAAGTGAGAGCTTATCACTTATGGAAAAAGAAGAATTAATAATACTCGTAAAGGAGTATATAGACGTTTTCGCATGGAATTACGAAGACATGCCCGAACTTGATCCACAAGTCGCCATGCATCGTCTGAATATCAGACCCGACGTCAAGCCAGTCAAGTAGTAACAATGTCGGTTCCGCCCGAACATTATGGAGGCTATTGAAGTCGAAGTTCATAAGCTCATTGCATGTGGCTTCATACGGGAAGAACAGCATCCAGATTGGGTTGCTAATATCGTTCCTTCCTCAAGAAGTATGGGAAAATTCGGATCTGCATCGACTACCGTGACCTCAATACAGCTTGTCCTAAAGACGAATTCCCACTGCCCATCACTGATGTCATGATTGATAACACCTGTGGATTCGAAAGAATGTCTTTTATGGACGACTTTTCAGGGTATAATCAGATCAAAATGTACCCCAACGACGAGAAGCACACTTCGTTCCGAACACCATTGGGGGTATACTGCTACACTGTGATGCCCTTCGGGCTAAAGAATGCCGGAGCAACCTATCAGCGGGCAATGAGTACAATCTTCCGCGATCATTTTCGAAAAACGGTAGAATGCTATGTCGACGACATTGCCGTCAAAAGCCTCAATAAGAATGACCATCTTCGTGACTTGAGAACGGTGTTCGACCTAATGCGAGTTCATCAGCTGAAAATGAATCCGACAAAATTCTTCTTGGGAGTTTCGAGTGGCAAGTTCCTTGGGTTTATTGTTACATCAAAAGGAATTCATCTTGACCCAGACAAGGTCAAAACCATTCAGAGCATGCATCCACTGAGAAATCTTAAAGAGCTTAGAGGCATGCAAGGTAGACTGGCTTATATCAGAAGATTCATCGCAAATCTCTCAGGCCGTTGTCAACCGTTCTCCTGACTCATAAAAAAGGGTGCTTCCTTTGTATGGGATCAAGCTTGTTAGAAAGCTTATGAGGATGTTAAGACATATCTCGCAAAACCTCCAGTCTTGGTAGCACCCACATCAGGGAAACCATTCTTGCTTTATGTGAAAGCCATGGACCATTCTCTTGGTGCCCTGCTTGCTCAAAAAGACGACAATGGTCACGAACAGGCCATTTATTATCTGAGCAGGACTCTGATGGGGGCGGAATCTCACTATAATCCTATCGAGAAAGTGTGCTTAGCTCTTATCTTTGCTGTTTAGAAGACACGACATTATTTGGTCGGCCAAACCATACATGTCATCTCCAGAGTGAATCCTTTGCGTCTTCTCATGACGAAGCCAGGATCACTGAATTCAAGATTGACTAAATGGGCACTTCTTTTGTCTCAATACGACATGATCTTTATTCCTCAGAAGGCGGTTAAAGGCCAAGCCCTTGCAGGGTTCTTGGCTGCTCATCCAGTTCCGGAACACTCAAAACTTCACGAAGATATTCCGGATGAAGTCTTCGAGTCCAATGTAACTTCAGAGGATAAAGTATGGCAGATGTTCTTCGATGGAGCATCACGAATAGGTCCTAAGGGCAGGATCATCGCCGGCGTGGGGGTTGTGTTTATCTCTCCACAGGATCATGTCCTTCCTAGAGCATTTTCTCTGACGGAATCATGCTCCAACAATGTAGCGGAATATAATGCTCTGTTCATTGGTCTTCAGCTCGCCCACGGAATGGGGTACGCTACCTCGAAGCTTACGGTGATTCAAAACTGATTATCAATCAGGTTAAAGGCGAATATGAGGTCTGCCACGAGGACTTGGTTATTGAATTGGCTGATCTGTTTGATGGCTTTTACATCAGGCACGTATCTCGATCTCAGAATACTAAGGCAGATGCTCTTGCCGCGTTAGCAACAATGTTAGCCTTGCCCGTCGACACCGAGTATCACCTTACAGTGGCGACTCGACACCTTGTCTGCTCTAAACATATGTTAAGAATCAGAGAGGTCTATAATGTCTCGACGGATCTTGAGCCGAGAGATTAGCGATTTCCTCTCATCGACTATGCTTTGCATGGTCTGCTGCCAGACGATCCTAAAGAAGCGGCATCTATCAGACGAAGGTCTCTCCATTTCTACTACGATCTAACTCAGAAGACACTTTACCGTCGTTCATATGACGGTGTCCTCCTCCGTTGCCTTTCTAATTCAGAGGCGCAGAAAGTGCCTAAAGAAGCACACGGCGGCATTTGCGGAGCTTATCAGCCAGGTCCAAAGCTCAAAAATAGGTTGCATAGGCTTGGATACTATTGGCCAACCATGATAGCCAATGCCATCCAATATGCACGAAGGTGTAAAGCATGTCAAATTCATGCGGACTTCATACACCAGCCCTCACAGTTGCTCCACCCAACTGTTGCTTCATAGCCATTTGAAGCATGGGGAATCAATGTCGTAGGGCCAATCAGCCCCTCTTCGACAAAAGGGCACCGGTTTATCCTGGCAATAACCGATTACTTTTCAAAATGGGTAGAAGCCATACCACTGGTTGAAGTTAAAACTTCTAACGTGGTTAATTTCATCAAACACCATGTCATCCATCGATTTGGCGTCCCTAGGCGGATCATCCATGATAACGGTCCCCAATTCATAAGCCAGGTATTTTATCGGTTCTGCGATAAATACCGAATTTAGAATGTGGCTTCAACTGCCTATAATCCAGCCGCTAATGGCTTGGCGGAAGCATTCAACAAGACGATCATCAAGTTACTCAAAAGTTCGTCTCCTCGAATAAGCAAGATTGGGACGAAAAGCTTGGTGAATGTCTTTGGGCCTACCGAACCACGGTTCGGACCCCGACAGGCAATACGCCTTTCTCTCTGGTGTACGGGTGTGAAGCAGTCATACAATTGGAAATCCAGATGCCATCATTATGAGTTGCTCTGACCACTAAGATCACATCTGAGGACAATGATCGGTTGCATTTTCAAGAGCTCAAAGCCCTAGATGAGAAGCGACTACAAGCTCAGTAACACATCGAGTTGTATCAAGCTCAAATCTCAAAAGCCTTCAATAAGAAGATCAAACAAAGAGTCTTCCAGAAAGGAAATTGGTTTTAGCCGTCAGACGACCGATGATCATGACGCACAAATCCAAAGGCAAATTTCAGCCTAAATGGGAAGGACCGTTTGTAATAGAAACAGTCTATTCAAACGGAGCATACGCCTTATGACTTCAGATGGCGATTTACTCATGATGCCGATTAATGACAAGTTCTTAAAGAAGTATTATCCGTGATTAAGGATCCTTCTCATGATCAAGTTAACATTACACCTCTGATCAAAACGTTCAAATCCAAGGTACAAATAAAGAGCTCTCTCTTCCTTCAAATGGGATCATACAACCATAAACCAGTAGGAACCTGGTCACACACTGGTTGTCCCGAAGGAAAATCAAGGTTACACATACGCTAACCAAATGATCCAACACCTTTAATGGTTAAGGATAGAGGAAAATGTTGGGCTCTAAGCCCAACATAAGTCCTCGACAACTCATCATGCTGAGGGGAATAGCATGGCTAGCCTGACTCAAATGGTAGTTGGTAAAGGCATATCAAACCCGTTGACAGCTGAGGATTTGCTAAAAATCCTAAGGGACCTGTTCCCATTTGATTCCCTCTCCAAAATCGCTTACCAATTCTCATTCATAGAATGGTAAAACCACATATAAAGATTTTTCATCCATTTCGCTGTTACGTTAACACTAAACCTATGACAGTGATTTCCTCGTTTCTCCCCGTGAGAACGAGACCCTTTTATGCTATATTTAACAGTATAACCTATGGCATCCATTTCGCTGTTACGTTAACATTAAACCTATGATAGTGATTTTCTCGTTTCTCCCCGTAAGAGCGAGACCCTTTTTATGCTATGTTTAACAGTATAACCTCTGGCATCCATTTCGCTGTTACGTTAAGACTAAACCTATGATAGTGATTTCCTCGTTTCTCCCCGTGAGAGCGAGACCCCTTTCATGCTATATTTAACAGTATAACCTCTGGCGTCCATTTCGCTATTACGTTAACACTAAACCTATGACAGTGATTTCCTCGTTTCTCCCCGTGAGAGCGAGGCCCCTTTCATGCTATGTTTAATAGTATAACCTCTGGCATCCATTTCCCTGTTACGTTAACATTAAACCTATGACAGTGATTTTCTCTTTTCTCCCCGTGAGAGCGAGACCCCTTTCATGCTATGTTTAATAGTATAACCTCTGGCATCCGTTTCGCTGTTACGTTAATACTAAACCTATGACAGTGATTTCCTCGTTTCTCCCCGTGAGAACGAGACCCTTTCAGTTATGTTTAACAATACAACCTCTGACATCCGTTTCGCTGTTACGTTAATACTAAACCTATGACAGTGATTTCCTCATTTCTCCCCGTGAGAACGAGACCCTTTCATGCTATGTTTAATAGTATAACCTCTGGCATCCATTTCGCTGTTATATTAACACTAAACCTATGACAGTGATTTTCTCGTTTCTCCCCGTGAGAACGAGACCCTTTCATGTTATGTTTAACAGTATAACCTCTAGCATCCATTTCGCTGTTACGTTAACACTAAACCTATGACAGTGATTTTCTCGTTTCTCCCCGTGAAAATGAGACCCCTTTTATGCTAGTATAACCTCTGGCATTCATTTCGCTGTTACGTTAACATTAAACCTATGATAGTGATCTCCTCGTTTTTCGCAATAAAAACGAGACCTTTTTTCAAATCCCATCAAAATTTTGAGCTTGGTGGCCTCTCAACCGGTTATATCATTGCGACCTCTGAACCGGCAGATAGCCAAGTCTCATCTTTTATTCTGACAATGACTTTATTGAGCTTGGTGGCTTCTCAGCCGGTTATGTCATTGCAACCTCTGAACCGACAGATAGCCAAGTCTCATCTTTCAGTCCATCAAGGACTACTTCGAGCTTGGTGGTTTCTCAATCGATTACGTCATTGCGACCTCTAAATCGACAGATAGTCAAGTCTCACCTTTCAGTCTGACAAGGACTATTTCGAGCTTGGTGGCTTCTCAATCGGTTACGTCATTGCGACCTCTGAACCGGCAGATAACCAAGTCTCACCTTTCAGTCCGACAAGGGCTACTTCGAGCTTGGTGGCTTCTCAATCGGTTATGTCATTGCGACCTCTGAACCGACAGATAGCCAAGTCTCACCTTTCAGTCCGACAGGGACTATTTCGAGCTTGGTGGCTTCTCAATTGGTTACGTCATTGTGACCTCTGAACTGACAGGTAGCCAAGTCTCACCTTTCAGTCTGTCAAGGGCTACTTCGAACTTGGTGGCTTCTCAATCGGTTATGTCATTGCGACCTCTGAACCGACAGATAGCCAAGTCTCACCTTTCAGTCCGACAAGGACTACTTCGAGCTTGGTGGCTTCTCAATCGATTACGTCATTGCGACCTCTGAACCGACAGGTAGCTAAGTCTCACCTCTTAGTCCATCAAGGACTACCTCGAGCTTGGTGGCTTCTCAACCGATTTTGTCATTGCGACCTCTGAACCGGCAGATAGTCAAGACTCAACTTTTAGTCCGATAAGGACTTTATTGAGCTTAGTGGCTTCTCAATCGGTTACGTTATTGCGACCTCTGAACCGACAGATAGCCAAGTCTTACCTCTTAGTCCGTCAAGGACTACCTCGAGCTTGGTGGCTTCTCAACCGATTACGTCATTGCGACCTCTGAACCGGCAGATAGCTAAGACTCACCTTTTAGTCCGACATGGACTTTATTAAGCTTAGTGGCTTCTCAATCGGTTACGTCATTGTGACCTCTGAACCGGCAGATAGCCAAGTCTCATTATTCAGTACAGTATGGACTGTTTTCTCAAATGGTTGCAGTACAGCTTGAAAGCGACAGTTCAAAAGATAAAACAAATTGGAAATACGACAAGGGGAGTTAAAACAAAATTACTTTTATTGATTCTGAAAAGAAGGGATACATGAAGACACATATATTACAAGCTATGATGGTGCTTCATAAGATTTGATCCGCTCTTCAAGAATGGCCAGCCTTGTCTTCCTATCATTAGCAGCCCGGACAAGCGCCTGCGACCTTAGCTCAGCCTCATTAAAGCTCGCCGTCTGGGCCAAGCGAGCTTCAACCTCAACCAAGGTTGCCCTTTGAGCTAACTCCTGTTGTGAGAGTTCGTCACTCCGAGCCTTAAGCTGCTCAAGCCGCGCAGTCTCTTCAAGACGCACTGGTTCAGCTTCAGATAAAAGAAGATTTGCCTTCCTGATTATCTCCTTGGCCTTTTCAATTTTATCTTCAGCGTCAAGAAGAGCACTGCTAGAAGCATCTATGGCGTCCCCGAGCTCTACCTTCCTTGTCTCCAAGGATTTCAAGTCAGAAGAAATAGCCTTAGCGGCTTCCTGAGCGGCAAGATGAGCTTCATGCATCTGAGTGACAAGGTGCGCAAGCTGCTCATTAACTGAAGACTCCAGGTCTGAATGGCTAAGGCGGCGCCATTCGTCTACATCCCTCTCAAGTTGGTCCACCAGAAGTTCTAATGCAGTGGCCTGGTCATCCCCTCCAAAGTCTCGGATACTCTCGATTCTTCAGGAGAGGACCACCTTCAAAGCAGAGAATGAGGTAGTCGAGCCTTTCAAAATCAAAGCGATGGATCGCTTCAAGCTCTTATAAAAGCTATCAACTAGCTCAGCCACAACTTCATTCTCGGCCTCAATCACTCCTGGTAGACGAGCAGCCCCTGAAGATTCCACTGGCTTTATTGACACCACTGTGAAAGGAATAGTAGAAGCACTGGCTGCAGCAACGTGAGAGGTCATCGGTGATCTCGGAGGTGTCTTCATTGAAACTAGTACACTAACCACAACCGAGATTGGACTAGTGACTATTTTCGGGAGAGCGGGCTTAACCACCAGTATTGGGGAAGTAGGACTGGTAATCACCTTCAGCTCTGCACCTGGCAAGATAGGCGGCGCTGACGAAACTGATGGCATCTCACTCACCGATATGGTTGGAAGTGAGATCGGCTCCATGACTACCGTCTCCTCAATTCAGTCCCTCTGGCTGGTTCAGGTTGATAAGAGGGCAGGTCGCCATACAGAGCATCCAACTCAGCAGCATCCGCCGCGGTCGAAATGCTTACTTCACCACTAGATCCGTCAGGAAGATTAGTTGGCTCTCTTGAAGTCGATGCACCCAGAGGCGGAACACCTGCGACAAGACTTTGTTTAGGTAGGGCATAACAAATAGCAAGTGCTAAAAGGTCAAAAAAATACCAAAAGATAATGTCGCCTCAATCGTCTTGACGGCTGCATCAGTCCCCATGGGCTCTATAGGAAAATCTTTAGCAGAATCAACACGAATGGCTGGCCCACCTTCGCTTGCCGAACCCTCCGTGGTCCACCCAAAGGAGCTAGAAGCTTTGGGACTTCCTTTCGAGGTCCCAGCGCCCGAAGGACCTACATCAACCGCATCATCTCCGGACTCTTCTGAAACGGCGAAATAGCCAGCCTCATCGCCCTCCTTATAGGTAAACAAGGGATCATAATGCTCCCCTTGTTCTCCGATAACTTCAGCTCTCGGGCTTCTCACCGTCTCAGTGCCTGAATCACAAAACAAATAATGAGCTGTCCAGAACGTATAACAAGTGTATTGCAAGGACGAAGCTGATCTTACCCGGGTCCGGAGCGGCTTTGCCAGTAGTCAGTTTAGGAGTCGACAATTCAGTTGCTAATGGGGCAGGAGAAGGAAGCGCTGCAGATGGTTTGCCCTCTGCAACAACTGTAGGAGCGTAGCGACGAGGCTTCTTTACTACCCTCTTCCTACGAGATCCACCTCCTGCTTTCGTTTGAAGTGGACGTCGGGATCTTCTTCCTCCACTTTTTCAACATCAGCATGTTCTACGGGGGCCGTCCCCACCACGCCAGAAGCAGCTGCTGGAGTTTCAGCACCCGTTTCCGCTTCGAAGCGAGGACTTCCTGCATCCGAGGCTTCACTGTCATCAACGACAATGAACTCTCCGAGGCCTGGGACGCGAACCCTTTTACCCTCACCCTTCTCAGTGACTTTCCGCTTCAGCCGCTGAGAAATTAACTTCACACCTGAAGAATTAATAGAGAATCTGATGGTTGTGGAGTTTGAGGTCGTATACCACTGGCAGAATCCCAGGGTCATCATAAGGTTCGGAGTCCTTAGCGGCATGCACAGCCGCGCCTCGGTACAGCCTGCAATGAAGAACCGCCAAGCACGGGCTCCATCGATGAGGCTTCCCATGAAAGCCAGATTGCTGTTTGGATTGCCCACATACAGTTGGTCATATCCAAACTGACGGGCAAACCTACTTGGAACATAGGGCTCTAAGTAGCAGGTATTCCCGCTTCTGTACAACAAATGTGAGGGCCGAATGCTGACCAGCTACTCAAAAATTCCCTGGCTCAATGACGTCTGCCCTTCCCCCACGTTCTTGAACTCTTCACCATAGCCCGCATCCCGAATATAGGGGAAGCAGCGGAAAAGGCTATAGACGTCATAGCGGCACAGCAACTTACGGACCGAAGCCACGTAAGTCTTCAGCCATGAACATCCCTCGAATCGGCAGAGAAGCGCCATTCGAACACCTTCTGGGGGGTCCTCTCCGGCTTCGATCATGGAGGGACAGTGAAGGGCAAACCACGCCATCAAATAAGTATACGACAGACCTATTCTGGGTTTGGTCCGTCGCAGGGCAAAATAGTCCCCTTTTCCCGCTTCGTCATTGGTGGCCTACAGAAAGCCTCCGTCAATGCGCGAAGGCCTCTCTGAATATAGCACACCATGGCCGGAAGAAGTCCAAGAGAACGACCATGAACTAGACGAGCGGCAGGCAACAAGACAGTCGGGTGAATGACGTCGCCCGAAGAAGACGGTACCACACATCTCTTCAACCAGACCGTCAAGAAACCAGTAAGAAGTATCTTCCGGGATGTCGGCCGACAAGACTGATGGTGAAAACTCCGAAGAATATCGCCTTTTTCATAGGGGCCATCATCTTCTTCTAGAATTAGATCCCCTTGAGAATGCTTTTGCATCCGGCGAATGATGTCTTCATCAGCAACTCCACAATGAGCCGCTTCAGGAGTATTTTTCATATCTGGGAATAAATAATTTTCTCAACTCTTCAAGCATCATGAAGCTCCCTTACTGCTCCATGCATGCTGGAGCAAATGTACAAGTGGCACATTAACTCCCGGTAAGTCTCAAACAAGGCGGGCTCCTGCTTCTCCAGAAGTGCCAATTTCGCCTCGTACAGGAAATATTCTTCGTATGAGAGGGATCCCAAAGGCAAACAGAGACTTCCCACATCTCGTGCAGAGCCATGCACAATTCGCCAACAGGGGTGAAGAAGGTCCCTATAGCCGGGCAGTATAACTAAAAGATGGCGTAGAAGTTCGCTACGCTCATCTGAATGCCATAACAGGTCGCCCTGACGGCCTCATAAAGATTCAGCCTCTCCAGATCCTCCTCGAAATGAGCAAGAACATATAGAGTCAAATCCCTCCACCATGCCTTTGGAGGGTCAATCCACCCTGGAGTCCTGAAGTCAGTGGCTGGATAGTTACCACGACCTTAAAGAATTGATTCCCAAAGGTCTGCGACACCGCAGGGTTTTCTCCCACTGGGATGTCTGGGAGTACATTCCCAGGGTTAAGACCCATTATGCAACGAGGAGGCCCCGCTCTTGTGTAACCAGGTGAGGGAATTATCAACTTTCTTACGTGAACGGATTCAGTAGTCCGACTCACTTGCCACTACATCTTCTGAGTCCTCGTCACGCATTGGAAGAAGGACAAGGGAAAATGCCGCTTGTTAGACGGAAGGTAGAACTTCTGCCATCTAATTGGAAAATCCACTGCCCCTCTCTGGCTAGCAGCTGGTGATCATGGTCTGGCGCCGCATCTCCGAACATGAAGCGGGGCTTCCGATAGATTCGTCGGTCAGAATCTTCAAGGGGAGCAGTGGTTAAGATGCTTCTCATGGCGCGCTGATCCCCACCATGAATAAGTGTATCTCGAGCAGGAGAGCTTCGCTCGCTGAATAAAGAAACCTGCCCTTGGAACTGCAGGCTGACATTGCCATCTAGCCCCCTGGCCATGCCAAATAGACTGTTCAAAGGACCAGGATTATAGTGCATTGCAAAAAAAAAACTATGATTAGTTCATCAACCAAACAAAGGCTAAAACAAAAATGCAATTTTTGTTAAGGCATAGCCTCGCTCTCTAAGAGAAGCTGGCCTAATGATAGCTTCGCCCGAAAGCTTAGCTTCGCAGCTGCAGTATAACTCCGCACTCCACACGAAGGCAGGAAGCGGGAAAATATCTAAGTGTTAGCTTCACTCTGAAAGCTTACCCTCAAACAACAGAATGCAACAAAGCCCCAAGGGCTAACTTCGTCAGAAGGGGTTATTGCCTAGAGGGCATTAAAGTCCTTTTCAGTTACACTTCGAAGGACAGCTTCGCATCCTGTCATTTAACATGATGTAAACTGCCTAAGGGATAGCTTCGCCTGGAAGCTTGAAGAAGAGACACTTCGGTTTTAATATTCCCAGTCAAGAAATTAAGGGAAATTTAGGGAATTAAACTCCCTAAAATCACAAGATCATGGTTGATCATCTTGGATTCATCTAAAGATAGCCAGAAATCGGCTTTAGGAGAGAGATGAAAATCTCTGATTAAAAGGGAAAGATCCCTACCGGCGATTGATCGTTCGATGACCGGAGGAGGAGAAGGACCCTCCGTTGCAGAGGTTGCGACCTCTTTTTCCGCTCGTCTCTTGGGAGCCATTGAAGAACAGTAGAGGTTCTTTGATTCTTGAACGAAGAAGAAGAAAAGAGTCAAGTGCTCTGGAAATTTTAAAGTGAATGTTGGCCCAAAGGCCTATCACCCTAGTTTTGATGATGATCAACTCATGAAGTTATGTTTACTAATGATCTTGTGTTTAATTAGTGACAGATTCATTATCAAGATCTTAGTAGGTGCATAGCTCAACAAAGGATAAAATGTCAAGATTTGGAGCTAGCACGGTGTGATCCAAGGAGCTTTTGGATCAAGCTTGGACCAAGTCAAGAAGATGAGAAGCCTTCAAGTGAAGACTTCAAGAAGATGAAGACTTGTGTCTAGGTATAAGATTTTGTTTTTGTTTTAGATAAAATGTAAAGGATAGAGTAGTTAGAGGATTGCTCAAGTACATATACACACACACTCTTGATAGAATTATTTTCATAAAAGATTTTTTAGTTTAGAAAAGATTTTTCTTTGTGACAAAATATCATGTTTGATCTTTGGTGTTTTCTCATATACATGTTTTAATCTGAAACCAAGTTTAGAGCTTAATGTCAAAAACTTAGATATTTCATCTTATTTGTGTAGTGGATCATATCCATACACACTATGCCTTAATGAGTTCAAAATATCTAGTTTTTATTTGAAGATGTTTTGGAAAAACAAAGTTTAGAAAACATGTTTTGGAAAATACAGTTTTTATCATGAGCCAAATATTTCCAAGTTACAAAAATAGTCCAATCATTTATAACATGCCTTGATTTTTTGCAAGCATGTTTGTTTATCAAAGTATATTGGTAAAATTATTTTTGTAGATTTTTATGTATTTTATGGGATTTTATTTGAGCCAAAAAGACTAACTTTTTAATCCCAGAAAATTGTTTCAGGCTTCGGATAAGTCGACTTACTACCTTTATAGTCGATTAATACTGAAGTCGGCCGATCGGACCGGTCGGCCGACGTGCACAGATGTGCACGCCTTTGTGCACTGGAGGACGGCCGACCGTGCCGGTCGACCGCTCTAGAGAGCTCTGCTCTCTGGAAAGTTCGGCCGACCGTACGGGTCGACCGACAGAGAGTTCTACTCTCAGCTCCAGTGGCTCGGTCGACCCGGGCGGTCGACCGTGGCTCCAACGGTCGGATTTCTGACCGTTGGCGGTCGACCGGGCCGGTCGACCGGCAGGCCTGACAGACCCCAACGGCTATATTTTTCTGGCCTATAAATTTGAGGGTTTGGTCATTGTTTTGTAATAAGATTTTAGGAGAGCTTTGAGCCAGTTTTTCCCATCCTTTTAAAAGAGTTTTCTCCACATATTTGAGTGCAAATACTTCCAATCAAAAGGGAAGATTTTATTTAGAGTGTGTTAAAAGAGATTCTTTGAGTTTTCCTCCACCATTCTCATCCTAGTTTTTCTCACACAAACACTTGAGCATCCATCGATTATTCATCCTATAGGTGTGCTGTGGTGAGATTGTTTTTAGGTGATCAAAGTGTTGTGATCACCAAAGACTTCATTTGTTACTTTGAGGAGGCGGACGTGTGTGTCCGCATTGTTTCGAGTTCGGGTGCGAACTCCGTGTTTGAGGTGCGGCCTCGGCAAGCTTGTGGGGCTTGCGTGTGTACGGGACTAGGGAGTCCGAGGGCTTTTAGGTGTTGCGACACCGAGGAGAGATCCATTGGGATCTTGCATAGTGGAAATCCTTCGTGTGTCGAAGGCGGGGATGTAGAGCAAGTGTGCTCGAACCTCGAAACATACCCTTGTGTTTGCGATTGCTCACTCTCTCCCTCTTTGTCTCTTTTATATCTTGCATGCTTTATTGTCTATCTTTATATGCTTGATATATTCATTGTGCTCATATTGTATACTTGCTTGGGTTTGTTGACTAACACTTGTATTTAACCAAGAGAGCCAACGCGGCAACTCAACCCATTCAAGGGGAATCTAGAGGAGTTTGTCCAGACCCTTCACGGGGAATTCGGCAATACTCTTGTGTTATACGTGGTGTTTAGTGTAAAAGTTTTAATTAGGTCATAATTATTTTAGCTTCCGCATTATTCACATAATTTGGCATTAAGTGACCATTAGATTAGCCTTCACCTATTCACCCACCCTCTAGGTGAACCTTCAATTGGTATCAGAGCTTGATACTCTGATTTGGGTCTAACAATTTAGAGTTAAAGATCCTCATTTTTAGGCTAATCACAATATTTTATACACACACCATGGACTTTATGTCACCACCCATGTTTGACATTGTTAACATCCATATATGGAAGGTGAAGATGTCCTTGTACCTCAAAGCCCTAGGTTATCATGTTTATCTTGCCATCACTAATAATGAATATTGTTTATATGGTAAGAATATTGAGGCTAATACAAAAGCCCTTAATGCTTTAAAGTCTACCCTAGATGATGTTTATTTATCTAGAGTTTCTAACTTTGATTCGGCTTTTGTAGTATGGAATACCCTCACCTCCCTCGGCGAAAATGATCAATACTATGCGAGGAGTGATTCGGACGTTGGAAGCGACACCTCCAACGTGTGCTATATGGTCCAAGGGGATAACCCCCTTGAGGTAACTTCCGAATCCGAGGATGAGGAAAATAACATGTCATATGAAGAGCTTTCTACATTTTGTCAATTATTGCTTGAAAAGTATGACATGATTAAGAAAGAAAATAAAAATTTGAAAAAGAACAATGCTTGCATGCATATAGAACAAGATTCATTTAAATCTAACATTGCATGCTTAGAAAAAGAAAATGAGTTTTTGAAAAATGAAAATGTTTCCCTCATGTCTAAGTTAAATGATTTATGTGAAGGAAACACTATTTTGAAAGATAAAATTATTTTGGTGGAAACTCAAAAGGAAATTGTTTTAAAAGAAAACAACTCTTTGAAGAAGAAAATTTTTGAAAAAGAAAAGGAAAAAGATGTTGTTTCTAAAAAGAAGAAAAATGATTTTATTTCTCACTACTCTTTACATGCTACCATTGATGATAGTGAGATTAAGAATTTGAAAAATAAAATAGATAGTTTGAATTCAACTTTGAACTCGTGTGCATTTAATCATTCTAGATTGGAGTCTTTGTTTGCAAAGAAACAAACTCCACATGTTCATGTACATCATCATGCATATGCTTATGTTGCACGCCACGATCATACACATACACATAAGTATTCTAAGGTATACACATGTACACATTGTGGCCGCAAAGGCCATTTAGCAAAATTTGTTTTGATAAGTTGCATCATATTAATTTTGCTAATAATAAAAATGTTCTGGTGCCTTACAAAGCTAACCCCGAAGGACCTAAGAAAAAATGGGTACCAAAACCCCCACCCCATGTTTTTGATGTAGGTGAGGGATCTCTCAAGACGTGAGAGATTTGGTGCCTTGGTAGTGGATGCAATGGACTTGATGGACACATACATAGATGCATCGCTATCAAGGAAGTTTTGGTGGGTCAACCACCATGTTTGGAGTTTTGGAGTTGGTAACAATCTCTAAACTCCCATTTTATTTATGTAAATGCTAGTTCATTTATAATATTTTGAGCATGTTCATGTTTTATGATTTATTGTGCTTCATGTGGTATGAACTAGTTTATATGTAGATTTTATCAAAGCTTGCATGTATACATGTACAAATAGTGAGTTACATTTGATTTATATATGTTTGCACTTCATGCTCATTTGTACCCACTTTATGCACATGTATAGGCTAGTTTTGATGATTCTTTCATTTACACTTGTTTTACCTATTTTCATGTTTTACTTCATATATATGTATTTTTAATTCGAATCTAATAAATATACATGTATACCCGTGAGTCTCTTGCCTTCATGCAAATACATTTGATAGACTCTTTATGTTTGGGATATGTATGTATATTGTTAGGATTGGATAAATCATACATATACCTAGAAGTTTGTTTGTTTTATTGAAAAATAATTTTTCATGTTTTTGTAAAAATTTGATATATGATCACTTTTGAGCTTCAATGTCTATTTTCATGAAAATGCTATTTACATGACTCTTGTACACTCACATTTTATTCATTTTGTCATGACCTTGTTTCATGAACATCTTTTTATGAGCCTTATAGATCTTGAGTGTCATATTTGTGTATTTGGTATGATTCATGAAATATATATGCTTTGATTTCATGTTTTGAAGAATCTTTAACTAGTTTTTCAAAAATTATTTTAACTAGTTAATTGTTCTTCATTTGGTAGAGTTTTTTAAACAAAACTTATTTTTCAAATCTATTTTTGAAAACCCCTACCATCGATGGGAGGTTGGATGGGAGATCATGTTCATGAATGCTTTAAAATGAAAATCATTTAAAACTTGAACCATGATTGGGTGGTAGTTATATGAGATATACACTTGATCTTATTGTTATTTCAATTGGTATCATTGGATTCTTTCAATTGGTATCTAAATTGAAAATTTTTGTATATACTCATATTTTGTTTTCTTATATATGTATGTATCAATGTCAATTGGTATACTCATTTCATACATATATATGATTTTCATGTACTTAACTTTCAAATGGTTCACATTTTTTAAAAGCACAAAGTTTATAATGAAAAATAAAATTTTTTGATCATTATGTTTACTATTGGTATCAATATGTTTTACAATAATGATTATTTTCAATTTGGTATCTTAAAAATTTGTTTGTTTTACAAAAGCTCTGCTTTAAAAATTTTGTTTAAGAAAAATTAAAAAAAAAATGTTTTGATATGTATTTCCTATATGCAAGGAGAGCTTAACATCTCTTCTACATATAGATTCATGTTGAGTATATTATAAATTGAGGAGCTTGACAACTCTTCTTTATATGATATACGTGTGTAGGGGGAGTTTCACATCTCCTCTTATGCATTACATAATATGTGTTATGTGAGTTAGGGCTTGTCATCCCTTCTTCATGTAATGCATATGTGTAGAGAAGCTAACTTAGCGTCTTCCTCTTCATGAATGTATATCGCATATAAATCTTTATTGATTGATTTGTTTAACCCCTTCTTGATCTTTTTGTTTTTGACAAAAAGGGGGAGAAAAATTTGTTTGATTTGATTTTACTTTGAACCCTTTGTTGATGATTGATAAAAAGGGGAGAAGTATTTGAGTTTAGATGCATGTTTTCATTGCTTAAGGGGGAGAAGTATTTGTCTTCCTTGCTATTTATGCATATATGTTTTGTTTTGCAAATAGGAGAAAAGATTTATTTTGTTTTATCTCCATACATTTGCATACATATTTATGAGCTTCATTGTCATATATTATTATTTATGTCTATGCATGAGTTAAGGGGGAGCTTCTTTGGAGCTTTACTTTAATCCATGCATATATAACTTCATGAGTTTTGTCATCATCAAAAAAGGGGGAGATTGTTGGACCAAAGGCCTATCACCCTAGTTTTGATGATGATCAACTCATGAAGTTATGTTTACTAATGATTTTGTGTTTAATTAGTGACAGATTCATTATCAAGATCTTAGTAGGTGCATAGCTCAACAAAGGATAAAATGTCAAGATTTGGAGCTAGCACGGTGTGATCCAAGGAGCTTTTGGATCAAGCTTGGACCAAGTCAAGAAGATGAGAAGCCTTCAAGTGAAGACTTCAAGAAGATGAAGACTTGTGTCTAAGTATAAGATTTTGTTTTTGTTTTAGATAAAATGTAAAGAATATAGTAGTTAGTGGATTGCTCAAGTACATATACACACACACTCTTGATAGAATTGTTTTCATAAAAGATTTTTTAGTTTAGAAAAGATTTTTATTTGTGACAAAATATCATGTTTGGTCTTTGGTGTTTTCTCACATACATGTTTCAATCTGAAACCAAGTTTAGAGCTTAATGTCAAAAACTTAGATATTTCATCTTATTTGTGTAGTGGATCATATCCATACACACTATGCCTTAATCAGTTCAAAATATCTAGTTTTTATTTGAAGATGTTTTGGAAAAACAAAGTTTAGAAAATATGTTTTGGAAAATACAGTTTTTATCATGAGCCAAATATTTTCAAGTTACAAAAATAGTCCAATCATTTATAACATGCCTTGATTTTTTGCAAGCATGTTTGTTTATCAAAGTATATTGGTAAAACTATTTTTGTAAATTTTTATGTATTTTATGGGATTTTATTTGAGCCAAAAAGACTAACTTTTTAATCTCAGAAAATTGTTTCAGGCTTCGGATAAGTCGACTTACTACCTTTATAGTCGACTAATACTGAAGTCGGCCGACCGGACCGGTCGACCGACGTGCACAGATGTGCACGCCTTTGTGCACTGGAGGACGGCCGACCGTGCCGGTCGACCGCTCTAGAGAGCTCTGCTCTCTAGAAAGTTCGGCCGACCGTACGGATCAACCGACAGAGAGTTCTACTCTCAGCTCCAGTGGCTCGGTCGACCTGGGCGGTCGACCGTGGCTCCAACGGTCGGATTTCTGACCGTTGGCGGTCGACCGGGCCGGTCGACCGGCAGGCCTGACAGACCCCAACGGCTATATTTTTCTGGCCTATAAATTTGAGGGTTTGGTCATTGTTTTGTAATAAGATTTTAGGAGAGCTTTGAGCCAGTTTTTCCCATCCTTTTAAAAGAGTTTTCTCCATATATTTGAGTTCAAATACTTCCAATCAAAAGGGAAGAATTTTATTTAGAGTGTGTTAAAAGAGATTCTTTGAGTTTTCCTCCACCATTCTCATCCTCGTTTTTCTCACACAAACACTTGAGCATCCATCGATTATTCATCCTATAGGTGTGCTGTAGTGAGATTGTTTTTAGGTGATCAAAGTGTTGTGATCACCAAAGACTTCATTTGTTACTTTGAGGAGGCGGACGTGTGTGTCCGCATTGTTTCGAGTTCGGGTGCGAACTCCGTGTTTGAGGTGCGGCCTCGGCAAGCTTGTGGGGCTTGCGTGTGTACGGGACTAGGGAGTCCGAGGGCTTGTAGGTGTTGCGGCACCGAGGAGAGATCCATTGGGATCTTGCATAGTGAAAATCCTTCGTGTGTCGAAGGCGGGGATGTAGAGCAAGTGTGCTCGAACCTCAAAACATACCCTTGTGTTTGCGATTGCTCACTCTCTCTCACTCTCTCTCTCTCTCTGTCTCTTTTATATCTTGCATGCTTTATTGTCTATCTTTATATGCTTGATATATTCATTGTGCTCATTTGTATACTTGCTTGGGTTTGTTGACTAACACTTGTATTTAACCAAGAGAGCCAACGCGGCACCTCAACCCATTCAAGGGGAATCTAGAGGAGTTTGTCCAGAGCCCTTCACGGGGAATTCGGCAACACTCTTGTGTTATACGTGGTGTTTAGTGTAAAAGTTTTAATTAGGTCATAATTGTTTTAGCTTCTGCATTATTCGCATTATTTGGCATTAAGTGACCATTAGATTAGCCTTCACCTATTCACCCCCCCTCTAGGTGAACCTTCAGAGAAGTGATGCCTTCTCTCTCAGCCCGATCAGGCTTTTATAGGCTGATGATCGCCCAAAACGACGCCTCGATAAGAGCACAGGCTGTCGTTTCAAATTAATTTGAAACGGCGCCTAAAGCGCCTTCCCAAGAAGCGCTAATTCAGCTCCGCTAAGGGCTAACTCCGCCATAAGTCAAGTGCTGACTTAGCGCAACGTATCGATAACTTCGCCGAAAAGCATGCCTTAGCTCCGCTAAAAGGCACAACCCGAACTTCGCGGAAAATTCATGCTAGCTTCGCTGGACGCCCGTTCCTGGTTCAGATTGGATCCTGTCTTTAACTTTGCATGAAGTCTAACTCCGCCGGACCAATTCAAGTGTTCTCAAATCAAAAAGAAGGCAAAACAAATCAGATGGGCAGAAACTAAACTTTTATTGATTTAAAAGGGAAGGTACATTGATACTACTACATCAAGGTTGTGTTTCGTACAACAGAATCATTTACTCAAAAGGCATACAAGTGGTCCTATCTATTTCCAAGCCTAACCAACTGGACACAAAAGGCCTTCCTCCTGCACAAGGCCGTAATCCTTCGCATAATGGCAGATTTTGCCATCAAGAAGCTGGATTTTCTTTGATGAAAATTGGCAATGGAGGATTCGAGACCTTACAGGTGACGTCCGCTTTCCCAAAGTAGATCATCTCGGATAAGCGACTACCAGCCTCGCCTCGAAGTGGATCATTTCGGATAAGCGACTGCCAACCTCTTCTGGAAACACATATCAGCTACCCTAGTTGTTCCTCCTACTTAGGATTTAAAGTTTCAACTGGAAAAGCAAGAGGCAACCTTTTGGTCTCTTCCATCAGAGACTGGCGAACATAGCTCACTGCAAGGCGAACCGAAACAAGTTGCAGCAAGTCAAAGGAAAAGCTGCCAAGAAATGCTAAGTCAAATTTTTTGGGGCGAAGCAATTTATATCCGATTCAGTTAAGAATTGATTTCAGTTAAAACAGAAGATAGCCTCGCTTGCACAGTGATGATGGGCTAGCTCTGCCATAAGCCAAGTCCTAACCTCGCCTATATGGCTAAGCTAGACTGATCCTGAGGAACGCAGTCTTGACCCCACCTATATGGCAAGACTGTCTCAACTTTGAAGAGACTAAATCCCAAGTTTTGCCTGTGTGGCGAACTTAGCAGGCAAACATGCAATGATCTTTCTTTGATCAAGTTAAAATGATAGCTTCGCTGGCAAGCTGGGCTGAAACCCTTCTCTACAGATCAATCAGATGCAAAATGAAGAACAAGGGAAATCAATCCCTGAGGTAGCTGTTAAAGCTAAATTAGGGGAGATAAACTCCCTAAAAAGTTATCAGTTCATTGGTAAAGTCTCTGGATGACCGAGACTTACCGGTCCTTGGCCGGGTAATGACTAGAGTCTGCATCTCCACTAGTTCAGAGATCTGAGTATCTCTCTCTAATAACCAAGAGAAGAGAAGAGTAGACCACTTCTCTTCAGAGGACCTCAGGTGTCCTATTTATAGGCCTCATGGCCTGAGCGCTGCCGCTTCAAGCATAGAAGCGCGAGCGGATTTAAGGCATTTATTGAGCCATGAAAAAGGGAACGATTTCCCTCGAAACCGTGCAAGGAAGAGATGATCTCCCTCATTAAGGCATTTATTAAGCCTTGAGAAAGGAAATATTCTCCCTCGAAAGCGCACAAAGGAGCAATGTTCTCCCTCAATTAATGTGAGAGAGTTTATTCTAACCTCGAAAAAGGAGCAATCCTTCTCGTAACTGGCCAAAAGCAGTTGGCCTCGGAAAGGAACAGCATTCCAAAGCGAACTTATTCCGGGACGCTCGGATGCGGAGCTACCCAGACGCGGAGCTACCCAGACGCGAAGCTACTCAGAGTCGCGAATCTACACGATTCTTCGGCGAATCTATCCCAAAGCAGGATTGAAAGCGAAGCTAAACTCAACTACCATGGCGACGTTCATACTTCACATACCATCGAGCAAAGCAGTTCAAAGTATTTCGAAGTCTGAGCCATTCCATTGCAGACTTTCGAAAACTTTGAAGGGGGTCTTGTTAACACTTTAAAAAAGACAAGATTCTGATTGGTCCGAACAATGTCTAAACTTGTTGACATTTACAAAAGATAAGCGATAGACAAGCTGACGACCGGTTCTGCACTTGTTGACATTTACAAAAGACAAGTGACAGATAAGCTGACAACCGGTTCTGTACTTGTTGACATTTATAAAAGACAAGTGACAGATAAGCTGACGACCGGTTCTGTACTTGTTGACATTTACAAAAGACAAGTGACAGATAAGCTGACGACTGGTTCTGTACTTGCTGACATTTATAAAAGACAAGTGACAGATAAGCTGACGACCGGTTCTGTACTTGTTGACATTTACAAAAGACAAGTGACAGATAAGCTGACAGCCGGTTCTGACTTGTTGACATTTATAAAAGACAAGTGACAGATAAGCTGACTACCGGTTCTATACTTCTTGACATTTATAAAAGACAAGTGACAGATAAGCTGACGACCAATTCTATACTTGTTGACATTTACAAAAGACAAGGGGCAGATAAGCTGACGACCAGTTTTCATTCATCCCCAAGGGATAAAGCAACAACTTGGACTCTACTATCCAGTGAAGCAGACAATAAGCCCAGATTGTCTCTAAATAGACCTCAGCAGGTCTAAGATGCTAACACTTAGCATCACATGAGCCCAAAGGGATAGTCTCGCCTGAGAGGCTAAGATCATCCAACTTCGCCTTGAAGCTATTCACAGCTCCATCAGGAAGCTAACCTATAGCTTCGCCTAAAGTGCTCAGTTAACTTCGCAGAGAGTTAGCTTCACTTGAAACAGAAGAATGTTCGGTAGCTTTGCCACAGACGTTATCTAGCTCCGCTGAAGAGCTGTCTTTTGACTTCGCCAGATGTTTCTTCTAGCTCCGCTACGAGCTCGACGTGGCAGCTCCGCTGCGGGTCTACTATGGTCAACCTTTGACCAATTAATCTCCAGATGAGATCAAATCTAATCAGGATTGAGATCAAATCCAATCAAGATCAAATTTGAGATCAAATTTGGCAGTTGATTGCCATAATCTCTTGACTCTCTTAAAACGAGTAAGAGGATCAAGGGAGATCTTTCAACTATATGGAAAGGATCAAAACAGATCAAGAGGATCAACCGACCTGCTATGTCTAGCTTCGCAGAAGCTGATTCTAGCCTCGCAGCAAGGCTACTTTCCAGATTTAAACAGATTTGATTCAATCTATTTCTATATTTTCAAGGGACAATTATACCCTTGCTCTCCCTATAAATAGCCCACCAGGGGCACAAGAAGAGAGAAACGACACACAAGAGAGACCCCTGCACGAGAGGACTTCTTCACGACCGTGCGCATGAAAGGCTGAACAGAGATCTATTCTCTTACTTCTAAGAATTCAGAGACTTCAGAGAATTACTTCTCTAATCAGGGTGCTGATACCCTAATACCTTCTTCTCAAGGAATCTCCGGAACCAGGCGAGAAGGAATTCCTAGGCGAAGACGGTTTTGAGAAGTAACAAGGGGGTTCTACCAACCTTCTGTTCTCCGATTCCCCGAACCAGGGGAGAAGGAAATCTCATCGCTCGCATCGTCAAAGGGACAAAGTGGTCGCGCGCTGACCAGACTCCTACCGGCACACTTCTACAGAATCTTTGAGGAGATCTACTTGTAATCCTTTGTGTTGCTTGTAATTTAGCTCCTCAACCCTTTTTTTATAAGTTTTCCCCTTTGCAAATTAATGGAAAACAGACCGACTGCAAGTGCCCACTCTCGGGTGGGGGCGGTCGACCGAGCGGTCGACCGTGAGGCTTGGCACGGTCGACCGAGCGGTCGACTGGCCAGAGAGCAACTGCTCTCTGGAATTGGCGCGGTCGACCGGGCGGTCGACCGGCAGGCTCAACAGTCACTTTTTTGACCGTTAGCTGGTCGACTGGCCAGTCGACCGGAAGGCCATTATGGGCCTAGTCAGCTGCCAATGGGCAGAATTTTTATGGGGGTTATAAATACCCCATTTGAGGTTGGTTTTTGTGAAGACTTCCAAGCGTAAAATTCTCCCATTCTCTAGTGTTTTATTTCAAGTTTCAAAAGAGTTTTTAGAGCTTTAAAGATTTGATCTTTATTTTGTTTTAAAAGGGGTTGGAAAATTCAAAGAAAAAAAGTCTTTGGAATTGATTTGATCTTCATTTTCAATTCTATGTAGAGTTTTTTTCTAGAGTTTTTCTTTGAGTTTTTGATTTTCAAACTCTTTGTTTTTCACACTTGAGCTTATCTTGCTATCCTATCTATGGGATCTTTATTTTTGTGGAAAAATTAGTTTATAGTTGAGATAAACCACCAAGTTGTAAACTTCCTTCATTGTGATATCCCTCTAGTGAGAGGAGATTGATTTGGTATCCCTCTATTGCGAGGTGATTGTGGAAGTTGTGGTTGGCTCCCTCTAGTGAGAGGTTGAGATTGAGTTTAGCTCCCTCTAATGAGAGGTGAAGTTTGTGTTGGAATCCCTCAAGTGTGAGGTGATTGATTTGTATTGGCTAAGTGCCTACCCCTCTTGTGTGAGGTGATTTTTGTGTTGGTTGTGCTTTGCCTCTGTGAGAGGTTATATTCGGTTGAGAGAGGAGTTGTATACTCCCGGTAGTATAGCCCCAAATCCTCAGTGGAGGTTCCCTGTATGGGAGTCCTGTGTGGACAAGTTAGTGGAAATTTTTCTGTTTGAAGGCGTGGACGTAGAGCTGTGTGCTCGAACCTCGAAACATATCCGTATGTTAGCGTTTGATCCATTGACTCTTAACTCTTTCTCTCTTTTATATTGTGCCTTGCATTGATTCATATTGTCTTATCATATTTATATGCTTGGTTGTGATTGTTTGTGTGTCTCACTTGTGTTTAACCACGAGAGCTTCATATAGCACCTCAACTCTTATTCAGAGAAATCAAGAGGAGTTAGTCGAGAGCCCTTCACTGGGAATTTGCCTACACTTGTTGGTTACACTAAGTGTGTTACAATTTAGTTTTAATTTTCGCATTTTGTTCATTAGATTAGCCGTACACCTATTCACCCCCCTTTAGGTGTACTTACAGTCAAAGAACTTATCCACTCGTAGATCCAATCCAGAAAGGATCAATATCTAGATTCTCGCTAAAAGAGGGGGTGTCAACCTCATCCTGTACTCATGAGGATTTGAGTATCCTCCTTTCCTACCATGATTAGGATAAGGGACTCTAGCATCCCTTTTAGGGTTAAAAAATCCGCCTCTCCTATTTGGATTAGGATTAGCGAATCTCCCATGCCTTTCGTAGGCTAGATCATCATCTCCAAGGTCGTCATACTGATAATTGGGGTTATTAAACTCCTCATCAGAGAATTCGTCAATTTGAGGATATCGTAAAGGGTAGTTTGATGTGTAGGGTATTGATATAGATGATATGAGGGTGGTTGAATTGGATATGATGGATATGAGGGTGGTTGATATAGGGATGATAGTAGCGGGGTGGTTGAACTGATAGTGGGTGAATTGGGGTGGTTGATTTAGTGGTGGAGGTTGTGGGTGATGATTGTTTGAAGGAGGTGGAAGGGTGGTGAGGATTTCCTGATAAAGGTGGAGGTGGTGGAGGATTATTTGATGAACATTTATGCCCGCTTCGGTACTCACCATCGGGGCAAGGCCTCGATCATCGAATTTGAGAGATAGCATCTTGATTTCTTGGACTAAAGCGTCCATGGTTGACTCAAGAGTGCCAATTCTCCCTTCAACAGTGTCCACTGTCATGGAGAGGCTGGATTGCTCGTCATTGTCTCTGGACATTATCGAAAGTTTGTCGAAGTTCTAATACCACTTGACGTAGACGGAGAAGCGAAGAAGACGATCGACGCGGGTTAGAGCTTATTCTAGCGCTGATAAACTCTGAAGAGATCTCTAGGCAGGGGTGACTATTCAAATCCACGAGCGAGAACAATCCGAATCCACGAGCCAAAAGAACAACCCGAATCCACGAGAAATTTGGAGAGAAATCTCAATTTTATTAATCAATATTCGATGCCAAAAAGAAAAAGTACAAGGCCTATTTATAAGCTTACAATGAGTACTACTCCTACTAGAAAACTATAACCTATTTCTAAAAGAAAATAAAAAAAATAAAAGAGTCCTAATCTATCTAGGTAATCTAAATTCAAAATAAAGAAATGAAAAATAAATTAGAAACTAAATAGAATCCTTAACAGGTGCAGATACAGCTGATACGTGTAGGTCGGTCGATCGGGCGGTCGACCGACTGTAAAGTCTTTTGGTCTCTGTTTGTGTCAGTCGACCGGGCTGATCGATTGACTAAAAGGTCTTGATTTTCTGTTGAAGGTTGGTCGATCGGACAGTGGACTAACTGTAAGGTCACAACTCTCGGCTTTGGCACAGTCGACTGTTGTTTTGGCTGGGTCTTTTCTCTGTATTGCTCGGTCGACCGGGCAGTCGAGTGGGGCTTCTGCTTGGGCCTTTGATGAGCCTTGATCTGCGTCTCCGCTCTCATGCATCATCTTGTCTTAGAGGGCTGTTGAAATTGACCAGAAACATATAATCTATGAAAATCACTTTACGGGAAAGATTCAGATCATGGTTTGAAATCTCAGAACCGAAATTGGAATTGGCCAACAATTTTTAGTATTAAAAATGTTAGATTTTTTTAGATAATTAGTATCATTTTAACATAATTTTTAGAACAATTCATGGAATTTATATCACATATTGGCAAAGTTTACAAAAAAAATAGCCGGACCAAAAATAAAATATATATACTTGAAGTATTTACATGAAAATATGGATACACTAATTAGATAATGATTTTTGTAAATTTATGTTTTATGTTCTGATTAAGTGCTAACAAAAAATTAAATAATTTATTTTATTAGATAGTCAATTAAATATAGTTATGCTAACAAATTAAATATTTTTGCTAATCAACTTATTAAAAAGAAGATTTGTGATTTATTCTGTTTTTAATTTTCCAAAAGAAGAAAACAAGTGTTCTAGGAGGGTAAAATAAATCAAAAAGGGTAAGATTTTATTAGATGGCTTAAATTTGCAAGAGGAAAAGAAAATGAAAACTACTTAAATTAAGGAGGCAAAAGATTTAAATGATAACTAAACAATGAATTAGACAATTGAATACTATAGACTTTATTTGGAATATGATGAGTTTTTCAAATTTTAAAAAGGTAAAAGATTGAGTACATTTATTACTATGAGTAAATATTTTCAAATTTTGCAGGTGTTTAAAAGGAAATTTGGGGAATTGTGGGAATTAAATTCGCCTCTCTCTCCTTTTCTCTTTTCGCATCTTTCTCACCATTGTTCTTTGTCGCAATCACAACCTCCCCCTGTGTCCTCTCTCTACGATTTCTATGACGATCTCTCTCGTGACGATCTCTCTTATCACAATCTCTCTCTCCAACGATCTTGCTCTTCCCCAATCTCTCTCACAATCGCAATCTCTCCCCGTATCTCTCTCTACCATGATCTCTCTAGCTGTCTCTCTCTCTCTCATCGCTCTCTCTCTGGAGCAATCTCTTTCTCCCTGATCTCTTTCTCCGACCAAAGGAATGGGTTGGAATATGTCAGAATCGGCTGAATTCAGCTGATTCTTGTTGGAATATGAAGAATATATATATGTGAATCTTTGAATTGAATTACGGCGAGATCCATTAATTGAATCAATTGGATGATGGTTGGAATGTGTTATCCTTCCATTGGGGATGAACGTGGTATATTCACATGTTCAATTCCGACTTCGAATGAATGAGATATTCAAGTCTAAAGATTGCCTAATTCAAAGCCAAAATAGGATTAAAGGTAGCTAAAAGTATTTAGTCCCACATTGGCCATGGGATGAAAGTTTGTAGTGTTTAAATAGAGAAAATTGAGAACAAAGGGCGTGCCCTTTGGGTACTTAGAGTTTTCACGCGCGATTGGGAGGAAATTATGCCAGCACATGCGCGCGCGGCGGCGGCTGGTCGGCGCCGGCGCCGTGCCAGGCTCGGGCTCGGGTTGTGTGTCAATTCCTTGAATCTCCATTCATTGTGGGGGATTGTTGGAATATGAAGAATATATATATGTGAATCTTTGAATTGAATTATGGCGAGATCTGTTGATCGAATCAATTGTGGATGATGGTTGGAGTGTGATCTCCTTCCATTGGGGATGAACAAAGTCTAAAGTAAAGATTGCCTAATTCAAAGCCAAAATAGGGATTAAAGGTAGCTAAAAGCATTTAGTCCCACATTGGCCATGGGATGGAAGTTTGTTGTGTTTAAATAGAGAAAATTGAGAACAAAGGCCCTTTGGGTACTTGGAGTTTTGCGCGCGATTAAGAGGAAACCATGCCCGCACGGCGGCTGCGGCGGCGGCCGGCCGGTAGGCCGGCACCAGTGTCGGTGCCGAGCCGTGCTCAGGTCCGGGTCTAGCTTTGGGATCTAACCTATACCCGCTCCGCTATCCAGATCGGACCCGCTCCGATATCCGGATCCGAACCGCTCCGCCAACGGCTGTCGCGGCAGTTGGACGGCCAACGGTTGCGGTGGTTGGGTCGAACCGTTGCAACTAACCGTTGCAACTATTCGTTGGGTTCAGACCAGTTGGCCCCTCCCGGAGCGGTATAAAAAGTGCTCCAAATTCTCAATTGAAAATACACAACACAACACACCACAGCAAGAAATCTAAAGGATATCCTCTCTCTCTCAGTCTTGAAGTGACTTCCAAACAGGAAGTGGGAAATCAGTAATTCTGTTTCCGAAGCGGCTTCCAAAAGAGATTCTGCAAAAATTCGTTCTGAAAGAGGGCTCAGAAAATTCAACAGATTCTTTAATAGAATTGTTGTCTGAATCTGGGACTCCTGAAGAAGAATATTCTTCAACCTTCCTTCTTCCTCTACAGTGGGTGCTCCTCCAAAGTAAAAGCAAATATTCTTTTGAAATTTGTCTTTGTCCCGCTGCTTCAATAATCCTGTAAAGGTACTGGTTAACTACGGTTCGACCGTACGGTGATTTGGTAATGCTATCCAAATACCGTGAAGGAGTGTTGTATCTTGGGAGACCAGCGTCCAGTAACCCGTTAGCACCAGTGCGGGGGACGTAATTGTCTTAAGGAGATTCGCTTTAAGCGTACCTCACTCCAAGTACTGTATAAGTGAATTAATTTCTTTATACAGGGGATACACTAATATTCAGTATATTGAGACTGATTTATATCAGTCTAATTAGTGTTTAACCAAGGAGGAAATTGAAAGGTGGTTCTTAAATTAAGGAACGTTCTATTGAACGGAAAACCTCCCACCTGATATTTACCGACCTGGCCAATTAGACTGTTGATATTTCAGTGATATTGATTAGTTGTCAGATTGATTCCAGAAACCAATAATCTTAAGACAATTACGATATTGAAGTTTCTTACTTCTATTCTGCTTGAATTTGCAGAAAAATGTCTGAGACTAATCAAGATAGTTTTAGCAAGGCACCAAACATGTAGCTACAAGCTTTGATGCCTACTCCACTTCCTAACCCGAAGCCGGAGAAGCCAGAAAAATTTGACGGCACAGAATTCAAGAGGTGGCAACAGAAGATGCTTTTCTACTTAACCACTCTTCATTTGGCCAAATTCCTGCAAGAAGATCCACCAGAACCCGGAACTGATTGGGACTCAGTCCTTGCAGTCGATGCATGGACTCAAGATGACTTCCTTTGCTGAAATTATATTTTAAATGGACTGGATGACTCTCTTTACAATGTCTACAGTCCTATCATAACGGCAAAGAAGTTATGGGCCAGTATTGACAAGAAGTACAAGACTGAGGATGCTGGTACCAAGAAGTTCATCGTAGGACGATTTCTAGAGTATAAAATGATGGACAACAAGACTGTAATTAGTCAGGTACAAGAGTTCCAACTTATCTTGCACGAGATAGAAGCCGAAGGTATGATTCTACCTGAAACCTTTCAGGTTGCTACTATCGTAGAGAAACTTCCACCTGCGTGGAGAGATTTCAAGAACTACCTGAAGCACAAGCGAAAGGAGCTGAAGTTGGAAGATCTCATTGTGAGGCTTCGAATAGAGGAGAATAACAGAAAATCTGAGAAAAGGAGCAGTAAGAACTCCTATGAAGCAAAAGCCAATGTGATCGAAGACTCAAAGAGGAAAGCGTCTACTTTCAAAAGCTTAAAGTGGAAGAAGACTTCCAAGGGTACAAAGGCAAGGTTCAAGAAGGCAAGAACATGCGCTTCAAGGGAACCTGTTACATCTGCAACAAAGAAGGGCATAAGGTGAATGAATGTCGCAGCCGTCTCAAAAAGAACAAGAAAAGCCATCCACAGGCAAATTTGACCGACTATGCATCGCCAAGCCTTTCAGCTGTGGTGTCAGAGGTGAATCTGACAACCAACAATAAGGATTGGTGGGTAGACACTGGGGCTACTCGGCACATCTGCTCTGAGAAATTATTATTCTCTGAATATCAAAAACTAGAGCAAGATGAGCAACTATTCATGGGAAACTCAGCCGTCTCAAAGATTGAAGGAAAAGGTAAGGTCATCCTGAAGTGGACATCTGGAAAAGAGCTTACTCTGAACGATGTGCTACATGTTTCAGATATCCATAAGAATTTGATCTCTGGATCAATACTTAGTAAGAAAGGATTTAGAATGGTTTTTGAATCAAATAAATTTATACGTACTAAGGGTGGGATGTATGTGGAAAAGGGCTATCTTGTTGATGGACTTTTAAATCCAATGTTGCAGTAGTAGATAAAAAGTCTGTATATTTGTACCCAAAGCTTATAAATAAAGGAAAATCTTCTGTTTATTTGCTTGAGTCTCCTACTTTATGGCATGCTAGATTAGGGCATGTAAATTACAAGTCATTAAAGAACTTGTCTAATCTAGGATATATTCTTAAACTCAACTTGAAAGAAATTCGCAAGTGTGAGATTTGTGTTGAGGCAAGTTGATGAAAAATTCATTTCACTCAATTGATCGAAATACAGAACCTTTAGGGTTAATTCATAGCGATCTGTGTGACTTGAAGTTTATGCCAACTAGAGGCGGTAAAAAATATTTTATTACTTTTATTGATGACTGTACAAGATACTGTTATGTGTATCTTTTAAACAGTAAGGATGAGGCAATAAATATGTTTATAACATATAAAGTCGAGATTGAGAATCAACTCAACAAGAATATCAAGATTCTAAAATCCGATAGAGGCGGAGAATATATATCAAATGATTTTAGTCAGTTATGTGTTAAATTTGGTATAATCCATCAAACAACAGCACCATATACTCCTCAACAAAATGGAATTGCTAAACGGAAGAACAGAACTTTGAAAGAGATGGTCAATTCCATGCTCGTAAGTTCTGGAGCTCCCAAAACTTGTGGGGGGAAGCTCTGTTAACTGCAAATTATATTCTAAATAGAGTATCTCACAACAAACTTGGTCTTATACCATTTGAGTTAGGGTATGGAAGGACACCTTCCTACCATTACCTCAAAATGTGGGGGTGCCTTGCAAAGGTACTAGCACCATTACCTAAAAAGACTAAGTTAGGAGCAAAAATCATGGACTGCATATTCATAGGCTATGTGTAATGCCCCGATCCCGCGGATACGGGGACGTCACTGCAACGTATATACGTAGGTCAGAACTACCCTCCCGTATATACACTAAGCATCAGTACAGACAAGAATCAGAGTACGGAAGCAAATGGTGCATTATACATTCCAACACATATAGTACAATCACACAGTTATCATCAGAAGTGATCACAATATTACATGAATATCATATCACTAGTATGCGCAAATGCGAGAATACAAAAGATATACATATATGAACAGTATAAAAGGGTGTCCACATACATGTATACAAGGAAAAGTACAAGTATGAATAGAAAAGGACACTCACGAGTTTAAAAAGGAAAACTCGAGAGACTCACAGGGGGCCTGGAAGGATGTGGCTCTGGACGGTCGGCTGGAGATCCACGCTACCGCTGCGCCACTCTGAGCAGCGAAGGGGTAAATCCACTCGCTCCAAGCTCCAAGACCTGGACGTGAGAATCCAGGGGAGTCAAATGATACTCCCCAGGCGAGTGTAGAAGCAAAACCAAGTGGTGAAGCAGGGTGAGCACAATAATGCATATATCAAGTGGGAATACTCAGTAGGCAGATAGGATAGAGCAGGTAAGAATAGATATGGCATGATAATCATAAAACAGGAAATCAGAATAAAACCAAGGACGAGCTACAAGGTAGTCATATCATAATACTCATAAAACATGAAATCCGATATAAAGTCCGGGAAAAGCAAATACGGTAAGGCACAGCACAAATTCATAGCTATTTAAGATGTAGGCTTTGGTATGCGTCCCATTCCACATACCTCTACTTACAACTTAAAGAGCCGGTTATTATGACACTTTATTATTACTCGTCTTGCCCATATATCTCGGTATGTGTCTCGGTGTACGGCCAACTCACATACATCCATATATAAGCAAGTCGAGGTTGTTATTGGAAACAGCGGGGGTATCAACGAACTATGTTTACAGTGGGTCCCGTGCATGCCCGGGACCACGGTCCAGGGTGTTCCGTTGCATGGTGACGGAACCAGCCGCAAGGCCTAACAGGAGGGACTTATGTATGCCCTTATCAATCAGGAATAAGGGAGCCAGCTCTCCCCTCGGTCCCCTGGAGTACCACAGGTCAGACCGGATATAAAGTGCACAACCTAATGCCACTGTAAACACGAACACATATCGATATCCGCATGTTTCCCCCGACCCAATACAAGTTGGTCCATTTTAAGATTCAATAGTTTAATTATCACTTTACGGGAATAATCAGGAATTAGGCATGATCAGGAAATTAGGAGTACATAAGTACTATATAGTCAGGTCACTGCATGTAAAGCAGGAAACAGGTCACTGATCATGATATAAGATAATAAGGTCAAGTTCCCGTAAAGGTAATAATCACAAGTCAAGTTATCATGCTGGGTGTAAGGTGATAGCATGATAGGATGGTGATAATGAATAAGCAACCAAACATATAAGAGATTGATAATAATCAGGTGGTAAGTTATGTCAAGAGATTGATAATAGTCTGGGTAAGTCAGGTCATACCAAGAGGGTCTAGCCAATAGTAGTATGTCAGGTGGTCAGGTGATAACACTCTAGATGTCAGGTGATATACATGTGTTAAAAGGAAACATGCAACTAACAAGTCTGAAGTAGTAGTAGGGCAAGTGTAAACATAACAGTAATCCAAAGTCCAACGACCACGAAGGGTCGGCCACGCATGGTATAAGCAATAAAAGACATAGCACATGAAATAAAATACATGAAAGCTAAAGCGAGAACATGCGCATAATCAATGAAATAAGAAGTAAGAGGGTAGCGAGTGAGAACACTCGCCTGCATCACCGAAAAGCCGAAAGGTCCGAAATCCACGAAATCCGGGGCACGCCATAAAATATGATATATAAATATGTAGAGTGAAGAGGAGAGAGAAAGAGAGAAGGGAAGTGAAGATGGTGTTTGTCAAGTGACAAGTCAAGTATACCAATAGATGAGGTAAGTCTAGAGGGTAAGGTCCATGTTCAAGAAAGGAATCAACTATAACAGATAGGCAAAGTTAGTCGACTAGAATGGATGAGTAGTCGACTAATAGTGGACTCAAGTCGACTAACAGTCTGGTTAGTCGACTAAAGCTGGGTCCCAGAGAGTTGGATTTCTGATTCAGGAAGAGTTAGTCGACTAGGATAGAAGGAGTAGTCGACTAACAGTGATCTCAAGTCGACTAACAGATACGTTAAGTCGACTAATGCTGAGTAACAGAAAGTTGGGTTTTGATTCAGGGAAAAGTTAGTCGACTGGATGAATTGAGTAGTCGACTAACAGACATGACAAGTCGACTAACAGTTATGTTAAGTCGACTAAATCTGTGATACAGAGAGTTGATGTTTTGGCTCAGGAAAAGTTAGTCGACTAGATGAAATGGGTAGTCGACTAATAGTGATTTCTAGAGAGAGAAAATGTAGAGAGAGAAAGGGATATCCTAGAGAGAGAAAATGGGGATTTTTAGAGAGAGGAAACCTAGAGAGAGAAAGTGAGTGATTTTAGAGAGAATCTAGAGAGAGTAGAGAGAGAAACCCTAGAGAGAGAAAGTGGGAATTTTTAGAGAGAGAAAGTAGAGAGAAAGAGAAGGAGAGAGAAAATTTGGAGAGGGAGAGTGCTTGCTGTGAGAGAGAATGAGGGAGAGAGATGAGGGAGAAGAGAGAGAGAGAGAACAGGAGAGAGAGATAGAGCAGGAGAGAGAGAGGAAGAACAGGGGAGTGAGAGAGAGATAACAGAGAGAGAGAACAAGCAGAGAGAAAGAGAGAGAGAGATTAAGGGGGCAGAGGGCTGCTGCCCCCCTCTCAGTACAGGGGCCGCCGGCGGCGGTCCTGGCCGCCGGCACGCCCAACAGAGAAGGAGAGAGGGGAGACCGCGCCTCCCCTCCACACGAAGTGGCCGCCGGCGGCTGTCCGGGCCGCCGGCGTGCCCAATCAGAGGGAGAGAGGGGAGGCTGCGCCTCCCCTCCACAGACAGGGGCCGCCGGCGGCGATCCTGGCCGCCGGCGTGCTCAACAGAGAGGGAGAGAGAGGGGAGTGAAGGGGAGAAGAGAGGGGGAGAGAGGGAGATCTGAGAGAGAGAGAAGGGAGAGGGGGAAACTGGCCCCCCCTTCTCCGTCCAGTGGCCGCCGGCGGCGGTCCTGGCCGCCGGCGAGGCCAACAGAGAGAGAGGGAGAGGGTCGGCGGCGGTCGCTGGGCGCCAGCAAGAGAGGAAGGAGAGAAGAGGGAAAAAGGAAAAAGGAAAAAGAAAAAGAAAAAAAAAGGAAAAAGAATAAATAAAAAAGGATGGGAGATGATGTGATGGGAGATGGGGGTGGTTGGGTTGTCAGGTTGACTTTTGGGGAAGGAAAAAGAAAAGGAAATGGAGAAAGAGAGAGAAAGAAATAATATTATTAAAATAGGGTAAAATCCGACTGTTTCGGAATCGTTCCGAAAAATCCTCAAAAATAGAAAATAATATTTTAAGATGCTCGGTGAAATCGGATTCGAGAAATTTAATGTAGATTTCAAATTAAAAATCCTGGAATCTTCCGGCGATACCGGTCGACACCAAAACCGGTGAATTTTCGATAAATTCTGAAAAATCTCAAAAATGAATTTAGATAGAAAATGATATTATAAGATGTATCGTGAAAGCCGTTTTAAGAAATACTTTATAGTTTTAAAACTAAAAATCCCGAATCAGTTAACTACCGACTCCGATGGAAATTTCATAAATTCATAAAATCCTCAGAAAAAGAATGTAGGTAGAAAATATGATTCTAAGGAATAAAGCCTAAAGGACCATCATGAAATTCCAAACTGTTTGAGAATTAAAAATCCAGGAATCGGTCAGCGGCACTAGCCGACTCCGGTTTTGAAGAAATTCAATTTAATCCAATAAAAATCCAGAAAATCACAGAAAATCTAAAATATTGGAAAATAATGTTTAAAACTAAAATCGGTCAAATCGGAATACTAGAATGTCCAAATCGAGCAATACCCTAGGATCGGGTCCTGGGTTCAGACTAGGGCTGACTCCGAGTCCACGAATCCAAATCCAAGACAAAACAATCATATAAAGAATTCATAATACAACACAAATACCGGAAGCAAATCGAAAAAATACGATCGAAAAATCTGAATACGCAACTAAGTACGTATTCCGGGAGCGGGGTGTTACACTATGCCTTGAATAGTAATGCCTAAAGATTTCTGGTTCATAAATCAGAAATACCAGATATTCATGTAAACATGATTATCGAATCTAGAGATGCTGTGTTCTTTGAAGACATTTTTCCATATAAACAGGAAGCAGATAAGACTTCTGGGAAAAGAACACATGAGATGACGTTCAGGGACGAAAGCTCTGAGGAACCGACTGTTAATGCAGAAATTGAACCAAGAAGAAGTCAGAGATCTAGAATCTCAAAATCTTTTGGTCCAGATTTCATAGCATACGCTATTGAAAGCGAACCTCAAACATTTAAAGAGGCTATGTCAATCCCAGAAGTACAAATGTGAAAAGAAGTTATAAATAGCGAAATAGAATCCATACTAAGTAATCATACTTGAGAATTGACAAACTTACCTCGTGGCAGTAAACCAATTGGGTGTAAGTGGATTTTCAAAAGAAAATTAAAACCGATGGATCTATCGATAAGTACAAGGTTAGATTAGTAGCCAAGGGTTATCGACAAAAAGGACTTGACTACTTCGATACTTATTCACCAATAACAAGAATAACATCCATTCGGATGTTGATTGCAAGTGCAGTATTACATAACTTAGATATCTATCAAATGGATGTCAAGACTGCATTCTTAAATGGTGAATTAAATGAAAAAATATATGGAGCAACCTGAAGGATTTATAGTCAAGGGTCAAGAACACAAAGTGTGTAAATTGGTAAAATCCTTATACGGTCTAAAGTAGGCTCCAAAACAATGGCATGAGAAATTTGATAGTGTCATGATCAAAGATGGATTCACTATCAATGAATGCGATAAGTGTGTTTACACTAAAATAGTTGGAAATGCATGAATCATTGTTTGTCTTTATGTAGACGACATGTTGATACTTGGGACTAATATTGAAATTATTAAGTCCACTAAGAGAATGTTATCCAACAGTTTTGACATGAAGGATCTGGGGGTTGCTTATATAATTTTAAGAATTAAAATCACCAGAACACCAGATGGAATCAGTCTATCTCAATCTCACTACGTGGATAAGATGATAGAAAGATTCAAGGATCATGTGATAAAAGAGAATACAAATCCTTTTCTCCCACACGTTCACCTTCATAAGAATACAGGAACTGGTATACGCCAGTTGGAGTATTCTAAGATTATCGGAAGTCTAATGTATTTGATGAATTGCACTAGACCCGATATTGCTTACGCTGTAAGCAAGTTAAGCAGATACACTAGCAATCCTAGTGATCAACATTGGACCGCTCTACTACGAGTATTGGGTTACATATCACATACCAAGGAATATGCCTTGAGATATGGACAGTATCCACCTGTACTTAAAGGATACAGTGATGCTAATTGGATAGCAGATTCTGAGAAATCAAAATTAACTAGCGAATATGTATTTACTCTAGGAGGAGCAGCGGTATCCTGAAAATCTTTCAAGCAAACAATATTGCCCGTTCCACTATGGAATCGGAATTCATAACCTTAGATAAGGCCGAAGAAGAAGCAGAATGGTTTTGACAATTTTTGAAAGATATACCATTATGGCAAAAGCCAGTGCTCGCATATGTATACACTGCGATAATCAAGCAGTTATATCTAGGGCACAAAATATTATATACAACAGTAAGTCTAGATATATTCGTCGTAGACACAATACTGTTAAGCAGTTGCTCTCAAATAAAATTATCTCTATTGACTTTGTATCGTCAAAAGATAATTTAGCTGATCCGCTTACTAAAGGTTTAAGTGGAGAGCGTATAAACTGTGCATCGAGGAGAATGGGTCTAAAAGCCTAACCTTAACGAATCAGCTTAATGGAAACTTCACTTAGCGACCGGAGATCCCACAGACTAAGTTCAAGAGGAAAAACTAGTTATGATTGACTCAGCAAGTAAGCACTTGGGAGCTTGACTTCAATCCATTCCTAAGGTGCACATAAGTGCTTTTCTATAAGTGGATTAAGGATAAGCTTAACGCTTTAATGATGCCTATATCTTATTACTAAATAAGTGGAGTAGAGTAGACTATTCTTAATAGGACAATCACCTATGTGAGAATAGAGTTGGATCGGCTCTTTGGGAATTTCTATGGAGGCTGTTATTCCCTAAAGATACTCTCTAAAACCAAATGTCCAGGGCCAAAACGGACACAAATGAGAACCAAAGTTGATTTGGAAAGTCACTGTGTGAAGCTTGTTGACTTGGCTTACACTAACAGCTAACAGTTCAAGACCTAGTTCACTGATTAGCCGGTAAGTCCGATAAAGTTTTCTCTATGGAAGGTTCAAGACCTAGTTCACCTATCCTGATGCAGTTTTTTTTTCTAAAGTACCTTTCACAATAGAGTCAGTCTCTTTGTGTGTCAATTCCTTGAATCTCCATTCATTGTGGGGGATTGTTAGAATATGAAGAATATATATGTGAATCTTTGTATAGAATTACGACGAGATCCGTTGATCGAATCAATTGGATGATGGTTGGAGTGTGTTCTCCTTCCATTGGGGATGAACGTGGTATATTCACATGTTCAATTCCGACTTCAAATGAATGAGATATTCAATCTAAAGATTGCCTAATTCAAAGTCAAAATATGACTAAAGGTAGCTAAAAGCATTTAGTCCCACATTGGCTATGGGATGGAAGTTTGTAGTATTTAAATAGAGAAAATTGAGGACAAAGGGCGTGCCTTTTGGGTACTTGGGGTTTTCGTGCGCGATTGGGAGGAAACCATGCGCGCGCCGCCGCTGGCGGCGGCAGACGCCAGCGCCGGGATCGGGATCGGGCTCGGGACCGGGTTCGGGTTCGGGTTCGGGTTCCTTACCCGGCCTGGTTCTTTTTGAACTGGGTCTCCGGGTATGGGTTACGCGAAGCATACCCGCTCCGCTATCCGGATCCGAACCACTCCGCCAACGTACCCGCTTCGCTATTCGGATCCGAACCGCTCCGCCAACGGCTGTCGTGGCAGTTGGACAGCTAACGTTTGCAGTGGTTGGGTCGAACCGTTGCAACGGTTCAGACCGAACCGTTGCAACTATTCATTGGGTTCGGACCAGTTGGCCCTTCCCGGAGTGCTATAAATAGCGCTCCGAATTCTCAATTGAAAATACACAACACAACACATCACAGTAAGAAATCTGAAGGAGATCCTCTCTCTCTCTCTCAGTCTTGAAGTGACTGCCAAACAGGAAGTGGAAAATCAGTAATTCGTTTCTGAAGCGGCTTCCAAAGAGATTCTATAAAAATTCGTTCTGAAAAAGGGCTCAGAAAATTCAACAGATTCTTTAATAGAATTGTTGTCTGAATCTGGGACTTCTGAAGAAGAATATTTTTCAACCTTCCTTCTTCCTCTACAGTGGGTGCTCCTCCAAAGTAAAGGCAAATATTCTTCCAAAATTTGTCTTTGTCCCACTGCTTCAATAATCCTGTGAAGGTACTGGTTAACTACTGTTCGACCGTACGGTGACTTGGTAGTGCTATCCAAATACCGTGAAGGAGTGTTGTATCTTGGGAGACCAGCGTCTAGTAACCCTTTAGCACCAGTGCGGGGGACGTAATTGTCTTAAGAAGATTCGCTTTAAGCGTACCTCAATCCAAGTACTGTATAAGTGAATTAATTTCTTTATACATGAGATATACTGATATTCAGTATATTGAGACTGATTTATATTAGTCTAATTGGTGTTTAACCAAGGAAGGAAATTAAAAGGTGGTTCTTAAATTAAGGAACGTTCTATTGAACGGAAACCTCCACCTGATATTTACCGACCTGGCCAATTAGATTATTGATATTTCAGTGATATTGATTAGTTGTCAGATTGATTCCAGAAACCAACAATTCTGACCAATTCTATCTTCTCTCAACCGATCCCCTCATGCTTTTGGATCCGATTAATAAAGTCTGACTACTATACTTTGATATATACATGAATCTAAATAAATCTCAACGGGAACGAAGAAGTGTATGATAAATGTAGGACTCGTGTCAAAGTAGTGTCTGACAAGTATCTTAAATTAAAAGATATAGCATATAATTAATGACATGTTTAGAAACTCTCTGAGAACTACATCCGACACGGGTGTTAGAGTGTTGGACACGGATACAACTTCATGGTAGCAGTGTTTATGCTACATAATGTGAACGATTGGATACTGCACAAATGTGTCCTCAATTTTATCATAGACCTTGCAACGTTGGACATTTCTTTGACACTTTTCCAGCACTTCTCGATCAGTTCTAGGGCACAATTTCTACACTTCTTAGATACTCATACATATTGAGATGCACATTACTTTAATTTATGTATTAAAGACTATTTTAATAGAAAAAAGAATGTCAAAGTTGTGCTCGTATCACTACAACAAATGAGCTTCTACGGCGGTTTAAAACCGACGTTAAACAGAAATAGCAGTGATTTTGAAAACCACCATCTATCCAGGCGACGTGAAACCTGGGAGAAAACAATGGCGGTTTTAACCGTCGTCGTATACCAGGGATTTAACGTCGGTTCATATAAGAACCGCCGTTATAACTGAATTTATTTTTTTAAAAAAAATCATTCTCGTCCACGCCGTCGTGACCGTTCTCAATAGCAACAACCGTGACAACAACAAAAGCACAATATACTTTGATCTCGTTCAGGGGAAGAACGTCGCCCTCATGATCTCGACCTGGCCTTGGGTTCGCAGCCGTGCTCGCTGTCGTGCTTTAAATCAAACATCCATTAAACCTACCTACCTAGTTATCAAACCAAACCAAGAACTCAACTACAATCATATAAAACTAGAAAGCCCATAACAACAATACTAGTACGACCATGAAGTTTACTTCAATCTTGACTTCATCAAATTAAGAAAAGGTCATTCTAAATTAACAAGATTTTTCACTAATGCATTGGTCAAATTAGAACCCTTTCCGTCGCCGCCCTAGAGATTGCAAGGTAGATGCAGAAGGATCCGAGAAAAAGGATCTTGGCGATGGATCCGGATCTGAAGGCAAAGACGATGACGTTGGTTTGAATCTGAAGGTTGACCGCGATGAAGTTGGCGGGGAAGTGGGAGTTCATGGTCTTCCTCTTCCTTACTGTTGTCTTCATGGTCTTCGAGGTCCTCACGCTCGAATGTGTTTGTGTCTATACATGTATATACTTGTGTACACATTCTCTATCATCATCTTTCAGTTATGTCATCTTCTCCCTTTGTCCTATTTTGTTAGGAATTTCCATGTTATCTCATACACAAGTTTCCTAGCCATGTTTGTACGTCTTTAGGTTAAGATAGTTGCTGGACATGGGGTTAAGGTGGGTACCTCCACCCCCCTCCCTCCCAAATCTACGGGAGAAAATTCTTCACTATTGTTACTTTGGCATGGTTTGACCTTACGACCTCCCTATCACAAGTCACATGTCTTATCAATCTCCTTAATTCTCCTAGGTTGTAGGAAAGTTATGGATAAAACTATTTAATATATCAGGAGAGATATCATTTTATTAACCATGAACATTACAAATTCTAAATTTGTTAGTTCCTCCCCTAGTCTCTAAATTATTCAGTCTTTTCTCTTCGCACTTTTATCTGTTGGTCCTATAATAAAAACTCAAAACTTACAGTTATGTCAACAGTTCATAACTATGTTGTACGGTATATTTATAAGAAGTAATGAGAGGATACTGAATGTAAGTAGGATACATATGATGTTCCTACCATAATTCCATTTTTCCCCCTTTATGAGCTTTCGAAGCAGCCTCTTGTTGTTGTTGAAAACTGAACAAAGCAAAACCCTACCAGGAGACAAAAGGAAATGGTAAGTTTCTTCTGTATAAATGCCCCACCAAAGAGAGGCTTAAAACAGAAAGCATGCACGAAAATAGAACCCAAACTGAGATAAGAGGAGAATCTAGACCTTCAACGCGCCATTCTGATCCTTCATCACTCGCAGTTCAACAATCTCTCCACATGGAGAGACAATCTTCGGCAGAAACAGCATGGAAAAATGTCATCATCTCAATCCAGTCTATGAACTAACACAGAAGATATAAGGACATTCTATGGTGAATGATCCACTTGTCAGCATCAGCTTTAATCCAGCAGTCAGCATGTTGACTTTGAAATCTACGAGATAAAAAGGTGAAGAACATATTTGACCACAAGCAAGAAAAATAATAACTGTTGTAAAACTCCGAGAATATAACATCAAAGCAGAGAATTTTAGAGGAAGAGTAGAAATAGGAATTCTTATTGATTTCTGAATTTGTGTGTACATTGAAATGAATCAGGAAGGGCCTATTTATAGGAAAACCTTGGGGGCACTATGCAGTCGCTTGCGTCATCGCTTGCATCAGCACATAGTAAACTCATTTATGGTGCACAGTGGATTTGACGGGGGTGGGTAGCCATTGTCTTTTCTTAACACTCCCTCTTGGCTATCCACCATACATGATGTCTCATTAAAACCTTGCTAGGAAAACCAGTGGGACAAAACCATAGCGAAGGGAAAAAGAGTACATCATCTCCGTATACGTGTTTTATGCTGCCTCGTTAAAAACCTTACCAGGAAAACCCTGTGGGACAAAACCATAGTAAGGGAAAAAGAGTGCAGCCACGTAAGCTCCCCCTCAAGTTGACATAAGTATTTCTTCTTCATAAATCTCGCTTATGACGCATCCCAATATCATGAATAAGTTTTCTGAAAGTTGTAGGAGAAGCGCCTTTGTAAAGAGATCTGCCACATTATCACTTGATCGGATATACTGAATATTAATTTTCTTATCCTTTTCAAGCTCTTGGCTGAATGAGAAGAACTTTGGGGGTATATGCTTGGTACGGTCGCTTTTGATGAATCCTTCCTTCATTTGAGCGACACATGCAGCATTGTCTTCAAACAGTACTGTTGGATCTCTGTTGACTGGTAATCCACAAGTTTCTTGGATGTGTTGAGTTACAGACCTTAGCCATACGCATTCTCGACTTGCTTCATGAAGTGCTATGACTTCAGCATGATTAGAAGAAGTGGCAATAAGTGTCTGCTTTTGTGAACGCCAAGAGATCGCTGCACTTCCACATGTGAACACATATCCTGTTTGAGACTTGGTTTTATGTGGATCTGACAAATAACCTGCATCTGCATAACCAGTTATTTCTTATTTTGATCCTCTGGAATAAAACAAATCAAAGTTAGTTGTTCCTCGAAGATAACGAAATACATGTTTAATACTATTCCAATGTCTCCGTGTAGGAGATGAGCTAAATCTTGCTAATAAGTTAGTAGCAAATGCTATATCTGGTCGGGTACAATTAGCCAGATACATAAGAGCTCCAATTACACTTAGGTATGGTACTTCAGGACCAAGAACCTCTTCATTATCTTCGCGAGGGCGAAATGGATCTTTTTTCACATTCAATGATCTAACAACCATTGGAGTGCTCAAAGGGTTTGCTTTATCCATGTTAAAGCGTTTTAAGACCTTTTCAGTATAATTTGATTGATGCAAAAGTATTCCACTTTAAAAGTGCTCAATCTGTAAACCAATACAATATTTGGTTTTTCCAGGTCTTTCATTTCAAATTCATTCTTTAAATATATCATTGCTTCTAGGATCTCTTTGTGAGTCCCAATAATATTTAAATCATCAACATATACAGCAATGATGATGAATCCGGATGTTGTTTTCTTTATAAAAACACATGGGCATATAGGATTATTTACATATCCTTCTTTTAATAAATACTCGCTTAAGCGATTATACCACATGCGTCCTGATTGTTTTAACCCATATAACGATCTTTGCAATTTGATCGAATATAATTCTTTGGGTTTTGAATTTAATGCTTCAGGCATTTTAAATCCTTCAGGGATTTTCATATAAATATCGCTATCAAGCGATCCATATAAATAAGCTGTAACAACATCCATAAGACGCATTTCTAAATTTTAGAAACTGCTAGGCTGACTAAATATCTAAACGTAATTGCATCCATTACTGGAGAATACGTTTCTTCATAATCAATTCCAGGTCTTTGCGAAAAACCTTGAGCAACAAGTCGAGCTTTATACCTCACAATCTCGTTTTTCTCGTTGCGTTTTCGTACAAAGACCCATTTGTATCCTACTGGCCTCACGGCTTCTGGCGTGAGGATAATAGGCCCAAATACTTTGCGCTTATTAAGCGAACTCAATTCAGCCTGTATAGCGTCTTTCCACTTTGTCCAATCAGGTCTATTTTGACATTCAGTGACGGATCTTGGTTCAGGATCCTCACTTCCGTTAACAATATCACAAGCTATGGAATAGGAAAATATTTCATCTATATTTTCCATCTTATTTGATTCCATAATCCTCCTGTATTGACTTAATCAATAGAGATTTCATGATTTTCTATATCTTCAGGATTTTTCATCTCTTGATTTGTCTTATTTTGTGTTTCTTTTGGAACACATTCTTGCTTATTTTTGTTGTTTCTGAAACACATTCTTGCACATTGGGGTCATCGTGCTTATCTGCTCCTTTTCTTTTTCGAGGATTTTTATCTTTGGAACCGATTGGTCTACCACGCTTCAGGCGTGTCTTAAACTCATGAGTGACTTCATTCTCGGATTGTCCTTTTGGGATTTCAATCCGAGCAGGAGCATTTACAGCTGGTATATATGATTTAGTCACTCTTTTTGTATCAGTGAACGCATCTGGCAATTGATTTGCTATTTCTTGTAAATGCATAATCTTTTGCACTTCTGTCTCATATTGTCTTGTGTGAGGATCAAGATGCAATAAGGATGGTTCACTCCATGTAATCTTCTTCTCCAGCTGTTTCTTTTCTCCCCCTAATGCTGGAAAAATTGCCTCATTGAAGTGGCAATCGGCAAACCGAGCCGTAAAAACATCGCCAGTTTTAGGCTCCAGATATCTTATAATAGAAGGAGATTCATAGCCGACATGTATTCCCAGTCTCCTTTGAGGGCCCATCTTTGTACGTTGTGGTGGAGAAATTGGTACTATACCGCACAACCAAAAATTCTAAGATGGGAAATATTTGGTTCTTGACCAAATGCTAATTGTAGAGGGGAGTACTCATTATATGCACTTGGTCTGATGCGAATTAATGCTGCAGCATGTAAAACTGCATGACCCCATACAGAAATAGGAAGCTTTGTTCTTATTATAATGGTCTAGCAATAAGTTGGAGGCGTTTAATCAGCGACTCAGCCAAACCATTTTGTGTATGTACATGGGCAATAGGATGTTGAACAACTATTCCAATCGACATACAATAATCATTAAAAGCCTGAGACGTGAACTCACCAGCATTGTCAAGTCTAACTCTCTTGATTGTATAATCAGGAAATTGTACCCTTAATCTAATTATCTGAGCAAGAAATCTCGCAAATGCCACATTGCGAGTTGACAATAAACAAACGTGTGACCATCTACTAGAGGCATCTATCAATACCATAAAATATCTAAATGGTCCACACAATGGGTGTATAGGCCCACAGATATCACCTTGGATACGTTCAAGAAATGTAGGTGATTCTGTCTTTATTTTAGCTGGTGATGGCCTTGTGATTAATTTTCCTAGAGAACAAGCCTCACATGGAATTTTACTAACTTGAAGGATCTTCTGGCCCTTTATGTATGCTCATGTGAATTCTCAATAATTCTTCGCATCATCATTGAACCAGGATGACCTAAACGATCATGCCACAGAGTTACTGTCTATGTATCTTCTTTAACTACCATATGTGATTCTATCACATTTATATATGTATAATGCAATCCTGAGGAAAGCTTTGGTAGTTTTTCTAGTATGCACTTCTTTCCTGATATATAAGTAGTAAGATACATATAGTTCATATTTTCTTCAGTTGCAGACTGAGTATCATATCCATGAAGATATATATCATTAAAACTCAACAAATTTCTTTTGGATTTTGGTGAGAACAAAGCATCTTTTATGAAAAACTTTGTTCCATTTGGCAATATAAAGCTGGCTTTACCAGTCCCTTCAATCAAGTCTACAGGACTTGATATTGTATTGATGATTGCCTTTGTTGGTTTTAATTCAGAGAAGTACCTTTTATGTTTAAGAATAGTATGTGTTGTACCGCTATCCGGTATGCAAATCTCTCCACTTTTGGTCTTGACTTCATCATTAGAATAATCCATATCAAGCTTCATGCAAAATAAACAATTTGGTAAGAATAAAATTTGAAACATATTATTATAAGGGAAATATTTTATTCAAAAATAAATTTGAAAATTACAAATAACAAAATATGATAATACATAACCATATGTCTAATTATCACCAGTATCATGATGGATTGGAAGATCAACAAAATCATCAGTAAAATCTGAAGCATCAAGATGAGTTGAATCATCCATAGGATCATCATGTTCAGTGAAATTCACTTCTTTCTCTTTTCCTTTTAAGGATGCTTTGTAAAGCTTGCAAAGGTGCTCCGGTGTTCGACACACTCTAGACCAGTGTCATTTGGAGCCACATTTATAACAGGAATCTTCAGGATTCCGAAGAGAACTTTCACGAACATCTTTTTCTTTTTCATGTCTTTCTACATGATGCTCTTTGTGGATCACGTTATTCTGTGAAGGGTTGTAAAAACCACTTCGACCGCGTCCACGGTCACGTCCACGGCCACGACCACGACCACGTCCACGGCCGCGTCCATAATTATATCCTCGTCCATAATTTTTAGAAAATGCAGCATTTGCTTCTGGAAATGCTGCTGAATCAGTGGGACGAGACTGATGATTTTTGATCAAAAGTTCATTATTTTTCTCTGCCACAGAAGAGATGAAATTAGTTCAGAATATTTCTTAAAGCCACGCAACCCATATTGTTGTTGCAGTGTTATATTAGATGCATGAAATGTAGAGTAAGTCTTCTCCAACATTTCTTCATCTGTGATATCTACCCTACAGAATTTCAACTGGGATACTATTCTGAACATTGCAGAGTTGTAGTCGCTAACTTTCTTAAAATCTTAGAAGCGCAAAGCATTCCATTCATCACGGGTGGCAGGGAGTATAACTTCCTTTTGGTGATCAAATCTTTCTTTGAGATTTTTCCATAAGACACCTGGGTCTCTTACAGTGATATTCACATTTTAAACTTTCATCAAGATGTCTGCGGATAAAGATTGTCGCCTTTGCCTTATCTTACAATGTCGTAGAGTTTATTTCTTTAATGGTTTCAGTGAGACCCATTGACTCAAGATGCATCTCAATATCAATAACCCACGACATATAATTCCTTCCCGTGATATCAAGTGGAATGAACTCAAGCTTTGCAAAGTTTGACATGGTGATAACTATAACAAAATATAAAAATAATTAGAATCACAACATTTTTTATTTCTCAAAGAAAACTTGCATGTCAACCATAATAGCTACATGTAGAAGAGGGAAGGTGAATATTAAAATAAAAAAAATACGGGTACAATTCACTTAGATCCATATCTCCAAGAAAAATGAAAGAAGTATTGATGATGATGACGGCAATAATAAACATCAAAGCTGGACTAAGCATCTTGCGAAAAACTCGAACGCAAAGCTTCTAGAGATGATGAAAATTTTGAGAATGAAGAGAGATTGAGGAGTGAGTTATGTGGTTTAGAATTCACCAATTTATAGGATGAAAAATAGCCGTTTATAGCCGTTGGGGTTTTAGCCATTTGGGGATATAGCCGTTGGGGGTTTATAACCGTTGGGTTTATAGCCGTTGGGGGGAGAGAGAAAAATAATTTAGATTTTATATAATTAAATATTGTAATTAAGGAAATGGTAAAATAAATGCATTGTACTACATATATTTATGAGCTATAATATATGCACGCCACTCTACTTGGTGGGTGTTTTGCAGGCATTATTAATAAAGCAATAATTATTGAAATAAATATTGGCACACCACGCTACTCGGTAAACCTTTCAGTGGGTGTTATACATATATAAATAACAGAATAATAAAGTATACAATATTAGTAGCTTGGGGTTAATCCACACAAGCATCAAATTAGAGGTTAGTAAAGATATCATAATCACATCACTTTACTATAAATAGGTGGCAGAGCCTCCTTTCTTTATAGTAGTGGGTTATATGAATATAATTAGTATAATAATTCAGTTTTTCGTAATCACATCACATTTCTATAAATAGGTGGCAGAGCCTCCTTTCATTATAGTAGTGGTGTTATACGAATATTATAATTATAGTAACTTGTCAATTTTACCTTGAGATTGTAGAGGTAGGGGCTGGGACTTGTGATAGGACTTTTCCTTGAGCAATGGAAGCAGAGGCTCGTGACAAGTTTTACCTTAAGCTAATGGAGGCAGAGACTTGACGTGGTAGCCTTTTTCCTGAGCTGATGGAGGTAGAGGCTGGGGATAGACTAGAGTGATCGTGCTGATAACGTGTTGTAAAACTCCGAGAATATAACATCAAAGCAGAGAATTTTAGAGGCAGAGTAGAAGTAGGAATTCTTATTGATTTCTGAATTTGTGTGTACATTGAAATGAATCAGGAAGGGCCTATTTATAGGAAAACCTTGGGGGCACTATGCAGTCGCTTGCGTTATCGCTTGCATCAGCACATAGTAAACTCATTTATGGTGCACAGTGGATTTGACGGGGTGGGTAGCCATTGTCTTTTCTTAACAATAACATGCATGTCTGCCAGTTTTGTTTCTAAACACAGCAGCTGAATTAACAATTTGGATGCTCATGATTCGAGAGAGGAAGGGATGGATTTCACTAATCTTTCCTTCACCTCCCTGATATCCAACAAAAACTAAGGCTCAAGATATATCCAAGAACAGCCACTTGTGCTAAGAGAAGTCGCTTCAACAGTGCACTAAGTAACCTATAACTGTGATTGACAATAATCCTCTACTAAACAAAACTAAAAGTTCATAGCATCTAAGGTTAAAGAGCCAAGCTTTGCAGTTCAAAGCTACTAAAAAAATAACTTTTCAATATGCTATAGATAAAATTATTTATCAATGTTATTCATAAGAAAGACAGAACCAAGCCTCGCGGATTTCACTCTGTTACAGAGGGGGACAAAACCCCAACAAATATTTCCAATCCTCTGACTCGACGTTATTCTCATAAAATTCTTGTTGCGCTCTTCCATTTCAACTAGCCAGCTTGGATCTTATGGTTGACATCACTATCGATCTTCCCATCTCTTTTTGGACTATTAAAAGCCCCAATTGATAATTTACACTCCTACAAAATCCATCTAGGAGCAAGTTTAAGGGTAATTAGAGCCGAGCAACACAAAGAAATGCAGATTAACCACAAAATTAACAAAAATTTTCTTAAAAATAAAATTAAAAATCAGGCTCATGTCAATTAAAATTGAAGTATTCATACGAATTAAATCAAAAGAAAAAAAAATAGGGTTTTCCGCGTCGTTTGAACAAAAGAAGAAAGATTTTAGCTATTGTAGAACAAAAATTGTTTGGATCAACTGATGCCAAATGCGTAAAATCGCTTGAATTGATAACTTAAACTAGCTAAAGAAACTTGGGTTTTAAGGCAGTAGAACAAAACTTCGCCATTGGTGTAGATTCTGACAGAGAGCCCGAAGCGAAAGACCGGGATAAAAGAAGGGCATTTTTTCCCAAAAAAAAAAAAAAAAATTTCCAATTTTAAAAAATATTTTCAAAAGTCGACCCTTTCAAAAGTATCTTAAACAATTGAACTCTAATACGTTATGTCGGCATCACATCGGCGGCAGGACATTTTGCCCCGCCAGTGTTGCCCCCACGCTGGCAGAGATCGATTTTTTTTCTTCCTCCGCGATTGACAACTACGGACAAAGAAATTTAATTTTGGAGATTTTGAACAGAACCACGATAATAAAACTTAATTAGGAAAAACCTTAATTACAATTTTTCTTCTACTGGGTCTCAACTTTTTTGGCGGGCTCTGAATTGCAAACATGTGTTTGACTGATGGTTTACTCACAAAAATACAAAAGACTAAAATATTTCCATTTTAACTTTTAATCGTGACCACAATAGTAACTGAAAGCGTTCCAAGTCTGCGACTACGATTTTGTGAGAAATGCAACTGCGACTGTAATTGCGACTTGGGGACTGCGACTTTGTAAGATTTTGTTGTCATAACCATAGTCGCGGTGCTCATGATCGTATTTGCAGTCCTTATGCTCGCAATCCTTATTATGAGGAATACGATCATTTCTTCTCGCACTGTGTAATTCCCTTCCCTTAAACCCCAGTATGGACTGGATCCCAGTGCGTACACAATGTGAAGATTTAATTTCTTTATAAAGATTGTGATTATGGTCGTACTTATGCATAAGATTACAAAAGTTTTCATTAATTATAGAAACTGTGACTGTGATTGTAGTACTTTAGTATAGTTTTAAAGGACAGTGACCTTAATCGCAGTGAGCATGCAAATATGAAACTTGGCGCTCTCTATCAGAAGTGTGACAAGATTGCAATCATGAGTGAACTCACATAGTTCTTATTGTTTATAAAAACTGTAATCAACGATCACAGTATTTTAAAAAAGAATTCGCTCTACAAACAATATGATTGTGACTTTGGTCACATTATTGATTTAAAATTAAAAATAATTAAAATAACAATACAATTCAATAAAAAAATAAATTCATCAACAAAAAAGTTATTTCGTGATACAGTAACTTTCAATTGGAACTAATTCATATTTACAGTGTATGTATATTTGTGATTTTCTTACAAATTACACTGACTACACTTCATCTTCCTCCTTGATGATGCACCCCTATTTTCAACTCGATGTTTTCGGGTCTTCCTAGGGGACGTTTAGCATCAGGCGATAGTATTGCTGGTTTATCAGGGACCTCATTATCATCAATACTCGTTAATATAGATTGCATAAACTAGTTGTAAGAAAGCCGGAATATAAAAGCTAGGAAAAACTGATCATAGTAGTCATACAGAGATTCTCCAATGTTACTAATGGAAGCTACATCATAAGAACAAGGGAAACCCTGAATTTGCCAAAGATTGCACAAACAAAAAAGTCATGAGAGGTCAACACGAAAATTTGGTCCAACGACAACACCTCAAAGACGATATTGCTTGACCTAATCAGTTTCATTGTTCTGAGAGATTCCATATTGGCAGCCAACTTCTTCTCAAATGTTGGACAGAAGATTAAGTTTCAACTCCTAGAGATTTCTTTATTCTCCGCAAACTTCATCATTAATCTTCTTCGAATCGAATCTAACATGAATGTTATGGAAGTTTGTCGTTCTTCAAGAATCCATGAGTTGAAACTCTCAGCTACAGTGGAGGATACCCGATCATATCTGTTGTGCGCACCGACAACACCAATAGAGAATCACACAATCTCCACAGCCACAAAAACCACCCAAATCACAGAAATCACAAGAGAAGAACACACAATCACAAAACACACGATTTAACGAGGTTCGGCCTGAATGCCTACGTCCTCGGGGCAATCAATGGAGAGATTTATTTGTGGAAGATGATTACAATAACTCTAAGTCTCTTTGAATGCAAGAGTACTCAGAGCAACTACAATTCCCGCAGGTTACAAACCCTAGAATCAACATGAGGCTTAAATACCTCAAAAAACAGATCAACAGATTTTTACCCAGAACCCGTCTGTCGGTCGACGGGCGGTCGACCGACCTCCCAATTCTCCAATACCGATCGACCGGGCCGGTCGACCCAGAAAAACCCGAGAGTTGGGTTTTGTCAGTCAAGGGCTTCCGGTCGACCGGGCGGTCGACCCAAAAAACCCGAGAGTTGGGTGTTTGTCAGTCAGAGCCCTGCGGTCGACCGGCGGTCGACCGCGACGTTCCTGTGCATGCTGTGCACGTCGGTCGACCGGGCCGGTCGACCGATCTCCTGTTCTGCTGTGCTGCTGCTGTTTCCTGCCCGCTGTCCCTTTGCCTTTTGTCATAGACTCCTCGACAATCTTTGACAGCACCTGGCATGACATCAACTCCTCTACTGTACTCTCTCCTCCAACAATTCTCCACCTCGGTGAAGATTCCAAATCTGAGCCGAATGTCGACTCGAAAGCGGCTGCACCAACCCGGTTGCCTACGTACCCCTTGCCCAAGGGATCAAGCCGTCCGTAGTTCACCCAAATGAGCTTCAGCAAGCTCAATTCACCTGAAGGATATGAAGCAAGTCTTTACAGTGTGCAAACTTTACTCCCGACACCACCTTTGTAAGCATATCGGCCGGATTCTCCGAAGTGTGAATCTTCAACAAGTCAATGTCACCTTCTTCCAGAATCTCCCGAACAAAGTGATACCTGACATCGATGTGCTTCGTCCTTGCATGATAGACTTGGTTCCTTGCCAGGTAAATGGCACTCATGCTGTCACAGTTTATCTTCAACATATCCTGTTCCACACCCAAGTCATCAAGCAATCCTGAAGCCAAATTGCCTCCTTCATGGCCTCTGTCATAGCCATATATTCAGCCTCTGTGGTCGACAAAGCGACTGTAGACTGAAGTGTGGAGCGCCAACTCACCGGCCTGCGAGAATGTGAAGACATATCCCGTCGTCGACCGGCGTTTGTCAAGGTCACCTGCATAGTCTGAATCCACATACCCTATGCACTCTTGCTTTCCGGTGTCGTCCTTCTCGAACACTAGGCCTACATCAACAGTTCCCTTGATGTACCTCAGGATCCACTTCACAGCTTCCCAATGACCCTGTCCAGGATCATGCATGTATCTGCTCACCATGGAGACTGCCTGTGATAGATCTGGCCTCGTACACACCATTGCATACATCAAGCTACCCACCGCATTGGCATATGGAACATGAGACATATGCTCACGCTCTTGAACACTCTTTGGAGACATCTTCGCTGACAATTTGAAGTGCGGCGCCATTGGTGTACTAACAGACTTAGTATCCTTCCCGATATTAAACCTCTGCAGTACCTTCTCCAGATAGCCCTTCTGAGTCAAACTTATCCTGCCAGCTTTCCTGTCTCTTGTGATCTCCATGCCCGATACTTTCCTTTCTTCACCCAGGTCCTTCATCTCAAACTCTGACGACAACATCTTCTTCAGAGAATCAATAGCAGATCTTGACCTAGAAGCAATCAACATATCATCTACATAGAAGTAGATAGATATATTCACCTGATGGTAACTTGTTGTAGTACACGCATGGATCGAAATGGCTTCGTGTGTACTTCTTCTTCATGATGAAGCTGTCAAATCGCTTGTACCACTGTCTAGGAGACTGCTTCAAACCATACAGCGATTTCTTCAGCTTACATACTAAATCTTCCTTCCTGCAGCTTTATAACCTGTGGGCTGTGTCATATAAATCTCCTCCTCAAGATCGCCGTGGAGAAAGGCGGTCTTCACATCAAGTTGGTCAAGTTCCAACTCATTCTGCGCCACCAAAGCCAATAGAATCCGAATAGACGAGTGTTTAACTACTGGGGAGAACACCTCGTTATAGTCGATTCCTTCTCTCTGAGCGTAGCCTTTAGCCACCAGCCTTGCCTTGTAGCGCACTGCATCCTCTTGGAGAGATCCCTGCTTCTTTGCAAATACCCACTTGCACCCTATGGCCTTCTCCCCTTGGGCAACTTGGTGAGTTCCCATGTGTTGTTCTTATAAAGAGATTTCATCTCTTCATTCATGGCCTCTTTCCACATATTTGCTTCTGAACTGATCTCAGCTTCTCTGAAGGTAGATGGAATAGCCTCTTCAACAACTGGAAGTGCATATGAAACAACCATATCGGTGGTGAGCCAGCCTGGTCTCCTAGTATTCCTCCGTGGTCTTCCAACTGCAGTAGGATCTGGAACAGTACCCATGACCTGCTCCTGATCCTCTTCAACAACTTCAGCATCTTCTTCTGCAACTTGATCACCACCCTGTGTCACCTCAGGAATGATCCGAACTGATACTGAATCCTCTAGAGATGGTGGATCTGCATCACTCTCCACCTGCTGCAATAGCTCCTTGGTCTTACTGGTCTCCACCTGCTTAGAGACCGTGGGCTTCATCAGTGAAGCCTCATCGAATGTGACATCCCTGCTGATTATGAATTTGTTGTCCTTTTGGTCCCAAATCTTGAACCCCTTGGTTCCTCGCTTGAAGCCAACGAACACCCCTTTTTTTGCCCTTGGGTCCAACTTGTCTTCTCTGACGTGGTACTAGGCTGGACATCCGAAAACCCGTAGCAAATCATAATCCTGAGCAGTTCTTCCTGACCAAGCTTCAAGAGGAGTCTTCCCCCCTATTGCAGACGACGGCAACCTGTTCACAAGGTGGCATGCATACCCCAAAGCTTCAGCCCAGAACTTCTTTGGCAGTCCTGCATTGGATAATATACATCGAACCTTCTCTAGCAAAGTTCGGTTCATCCTCTCAGCCACCCATTTTGTTGCGGATTCTCCGGTACTGTGAAGTGTCTCTCGATGCCCTCATCAAGGCATAGCTGTAGGAACGGATCGGATTTGTACTCCCCTCCATTGTCAGAACGGAGAACCTTGATCTTCCTTCCTGTGCTTCTCTCCAGATTAGCCTTCCACTTCACAAACAGCTCTAGGACTTCACCTTTGTGTCGCATAGTGTACACCCAACAGCGCCTAGAGTAGTCATCAATGAACGACACAAAATAGTGGTTACCTCCAATCGATGCAGTCTTGGTAGGTCCCCATACATCCGTGTGAACATAGTCAAGAATACCCTCTGTGCAGTGCGAAGCTGTGCCAAACTTCACCTTGGTCTTCTTACCGATGATGCAATGTTCACATAGATCCAGCTTGCAGGTCTCAGCACCCTTCAGCAACCCTTTCTTCACAAGAGTTTGCATTGATTTCTCCCCTGCATGTCCCAGCCTCATGTGCCACAGCCGGGTTGAATCTTCCTTCTGACTGGTTGAAGCTGCCACCTGCCCTGTCACTGTACTACCCTTCAAATAATACAAGTTGTTACGGCGATCGGCCTTCAACACCACCATCGAGCCCTTTGTCATTTTAAGAACTCCATCCTTAATTGACACTCCGAGCCCCAGTGATTCCAAAACTCCTATAGAGATCAAGTTCCTCTTTAGCTGAGGAACATATCTCACTTCTTTCAATTCCCTCACCATCCCATCAAAACATCCTGATTGGAATAGTGCCAACACCCTCCATGATGCATGGGTGATCGTCGCCCATGACGACCGAACACCCCTCCAACTTCTCAAAACTGGTAAACCAGTCTCGATTAGGGCATACATGATATGTTGCACCTGTGTCCAAGATCCACTCGTTCTCCCCGAGTAACCAATGACAGGAGTGGTGACTGAAAACGAGAACACTGAAGAATCCGAATCTGATCCATCTGCCTGTGATTTGCTGCTTGCAGTTTTTACCACTTTTGCGAGATTTGCTTCAGATTTTGACTCTTTCTTCTTTCCTTTGAATTTGGACAGTCTACTTTCCAGTGCCCAATCTCTTTGCAGAATGCGTACTGATTTTTCTTGAGATCCCTGAAGCCCGGCCTGGACTTTGATCTTCCCCTAATCTCCTTTCCCTTCCTTGATGATCCTCTACCTCTTACTTCCAATGCCTCTGCTGATGACTTGTCTGAGAGGATATCTTTCATTCTTCCTTGTTTCATAACTAATCAATGAAGATGACACCTCATCATAATCCAAGCTCTGCCTTCCATTAATAAAGGTCAGTGTGAATGTCTCGTACTCCTCTGCAGGTAGTGAATTCAGAAAGATAACAGCCTTATCTTCCTCTTCTAGCTTGACATCCAAATTCAGCAGATCTGTAAGAAGCTTCGTATATCGGTTAATGTGCTCATTGACTGTGCTCCCCTTCTGCATCCTGAACTGATACAGCTTACTCTTAAGCTGCAACCTGAACTCTACACTCTTCTTCAGGTACTTCTTTTCAAGGGTTTGCCACAGTTTCTTCGCTGACGTCTCATGTTGCACAAGGTATTTTATGTCTTGTGACAAGCATGAACGTATCAAGCCACATGCCGATCTGTTCGTCTTTGCCCAATCTTCATCAGTGGTAGTGTTCTTCTTCCTCTCCAATAGGAGAGTGTCCTCGAGGTTTGATGCATTCAGTGCATCCATAACCTCACATCTCCACATACCGAAATTGTTAGTCCCATTAAACTTAACAACTTCAATCCTTGGGTGATTGTTCATTGTCTTAACAGATGCAGTTTCTTCTGCCATTGAGATCTTCTTTTGTTTCTCTATTTATGCGGAAGAATAACCAGATTGGAATAAATCTCTACTCAGATAAAAATGGGATTTTTACCTGCCTCTTGAAACCCTAGATCGAGTTTCTCACCGGATCTACTCCAAACACAGATTCAACGAGCCCTCCTTGCGTCCTCCTGAGATCGACACACGATCTCCTAGAACACCAATACCTCTGACCTGAGATCGACACACGATCTCCACCTGATCAGATCTGGAACCCTTCGAATCCTCAGAATCCCAAGCGTAACCTGGATGCTCTGATACACTTGTTGTGCGCACCGACAACAACCAATAGAGAATCACACAATCTCCACAGCCACAAAAACCACCCAAATCACAGAAATCACAAGAGAAGAACACACAATCACAAAACACACGATTTAACGAGGTTCGGCCTGAATGCCTACGTCCTCGGGGCAATCAATGGAGAGATTTATTTGTGAAGATGATTACAATAACTCTAAGTCTCTTTGAATGCAAGAGTACTCAGAGCAACTACAATTCCCGCAGG
>JAVJIF010004179.1:0-119214 GCA_038442645.1 Agave tequilana
CGAAATGTAAAAGTCTAATCCAATTTTCAATTTATTAACAAATGAATTTCTGTTGAGTTATTAACAGTGCATGGGTGAGGCATACAAGAAACTATTATTTACAAAAGCAATTTGCGCAATTTCAGCAATCCTGCAGAAAATTTTTGTGAGTACTTGAATCAGAAAAGTCACGCGTGCGTGGCTTTTCTGAGGGCAAAAGTGCTATTCTTTTACAAGCAAAATGTGTAGGTCCACTGTAGCGATTAGTCTCTTGACTTCTCCTCCTGCACAAAAACAAAGAAAAGTCTTTAGTAAGAAGAAGAAAAACTGTTACTCCTCCCCAGTAACGGAGCAAAAATTTGATCGCTTGAAAGCATGCACAAGAATAAGTAAAAGAGAGATAGTCGATGTGGTAGCTTTAGCGATTCTACAGTGAAGTGCTTGTACAGGTCATATCCACAAGAAGGGAAGGCGATAGGAGTGTGATGTGTGGTTCTTCTTTTCGTTTCAAAATTTTCTTCATTTAAAGAATGAATTGAAAGAAAAACAAGAAATATTGTAGAAATAGTTTGAAATATTTGGTGTTGGAAAAGTGTTTTGTATTTTTAGATATAAAAAGATGCATGGCTAATCTTCTACTAAGTGCTCCCACTAACCTCTAGCTTCTTGAAGACATAGCCTCACAATGGATCATAGGCAATCACAAACCTTATGTACAAGAACTTTTTACGCCGTATATCAAATGAAAGTTTCTCCCATCACCATGCTTCACACGGCAAAACTTGAACATTCCTCCATCAAGATCTAATTGAAGGCAAGCATAGAGAAAGAAACAAGTACACTATTGGTATCGGTAAGGATGCATGGGAGTTCCACTAACTTACAAAAATAAGTAGAGTTAACAACTTTTATAACTCATCAAAAACTTATGAGTAAAGCATGAAATAAGAAAGTGAGTCTACTTGTTAGTAAGTTAGAGTTGAAACTCTCATCGTAAGATATTATAGCTCTTGTTTGTACAAGGCTATGTGATACTTGTTGATTCATACGGTTGTTCAAGCAAATTACTAGAGATTAGCGGGTTAGAAGCTAGTTAGCCATGCTATAAAGAAGTTAGTTAGACATAATAAATAAAAATAAAAGAGAAGATGAAGGGGGAGTAAACATACTAAGCTAGTGCAAGTAAAAGCAAAGTAAATACACAAGGAGAAATGTGGTAAAGGAAGAACTTCACTTGTACTTGATTATCACCTTCCAGAAACAAGCTTCACTCTCTCTCTCTCTCACTCTAATGGCTAACCTAATACAATAAACAAAAAGAGAATACAAGAAAATAAATAAAAAAATACAACTAGCATTAACTCTCCTATTCTGTAGATCTCCCCTTCTCTGGAAATCCTGGGAAGTATTTATAGGCATAGGAACATGGGGGAAGCAGTGGAAGGCATAGCCTTTGGCTTTGGCAGAACGAAGCCAATATGGCTGCGAAAACGCGGCCTGGGCCGCGTTTCCACGGCCATCCTGGCTCCAATCTGTAGCGCCAGTGCATGCAGAATGGTGCCAAGGAGATGGTCTTGTAAGGTGCATTAAATATTTGACTTTTGCTTCCAGCATCAGCAGATTGGGCTTCAAGTGTTTGAGCTTATTTTTTATTCTTAAAAATCCTCAAATATATTAGAGTTTTGGGCCTCTTCTTTTCTTCAAGCCATGGACCTAGAAACAAGGAGAAGAACCCATTAATAAACAAAATTTTATTAAGATAAATATAAACATATGATGAAAAATATGCAAATATAAACACTAATTATCCTACAAAAAAGGAGTGCCCTACCAGGTATCAAATATTACAAACTTAATCTTTGTAAATTTTGTATTATGGGTAGGCAAAATAGTGTAGCTTTCTCTAGGTTTCAGCACAAGACAAAGGGCTTGTTAGATCTCATACACACGAATGTGTGGGGCCTTCGACAGTAGCATCTATTGAAGGTGCTAGGTACTATGTTATTTTTATAGATGATTTTTCAAGAAAAGTTTGGGTATACTTTTTGAAGCAGAAATCGAAAATATTTCAGAAGTTCAAGAAGTGAAAAACTTTGGTGGAAAATCAGACGGGGCGGAAGGTGAAAGTCTTGAGGTCCGATAATGGAGAAGAGTAAACCTCTAAAAAATTCAAAGACTACTTAACAAGTAAGTACATCAAACACCAGCTAAGTATTCTAGGGCGACCAGAACAAATGGAGTAGCAGAGCGCATGAATCAGACACTTACAGAGCGTACCCGTAGTATCAAATTACAGACTGACATGTCAAAAAGATTTTAAGCAGAGACGGCGAATCATGCGAGTTATCTGGTAAACATGTCACCATCAATAGCTATTGATCTTCAGATCTCAGAGGAGATATGGCGAGGACTATCTGTGGACTATTCAATCTTACAGATTTTCAATTGCCCGGTATATAGTTTGGTTAATAGTCAGAAAAGGAACAAACTGGAGTCCAAGTCTGAGAAGTGTATCTTCATTGGGTTCCAAAGGAGTCAAGGGTTTAGACTTTGGGATCTCAAGAAAAGGGGCGCCTTTACCAGCAGAGATTTGGTCTTTGACGAAGATTCAATGTTACGAGAAAAGTCAGAGACGGAGGATAAAGCGCAAGGTGGAGCTTCAGACAGTTTGGCAGCAAGCACTCAGGACAAGGGAGTTGAGTTCTCAGATAGCCCTAAAACGCCTAAAGGGTCATAAGAGGACTCCTAAGATTTAGATGGAGAGACACAAGAAGCCACTCAAGAGCAACCTAGACCATTGAGGCGGTCAGCCAAAGTTATGGTGTCACCAACAAGATATGACTGGGATGAAGATCATGTCTCTTTTGCATTAGTAATAGAAATAAGAGAACCTGACAGTTACAGGGAAGCGATCGAGATAGATGACCATGGCAAGTGTATTATAGCCATGGAGCAAGAGATGGAGTCTTTGGATAGAAACCAAACATGAATGTTAGTCGATCTTTCAAAAGACTTCAAGGCAATAGATTGCAGGTGGGTCTTTTGCAAGAAAGACAATCAGCAGTACAAGGTAAGGATAGTTACCAAAGAATATGCTCAGAAGGAGGGTATGGACTACATTGAGATTTTTTCTCCTGTAGTCAAGCATACATCTATTCTGATGTTATTCGCAAGAAAGACTTTGGCTATCCCAGGAGAACTATGTTCTCAAGGTGTTGGAGAGATTCAACATGGCAGAAGTAAGACAAGTCACCACTCCTTTGACAGGTCATTTCAAATTATCCTCCAAACACTATCCACAATCACCGGTAGAGGAAGAAGAGATGTCTCGAGGACCATATGCTAATGCGGTGGGATCACTCATGTATGCTGTAGTCTGCACTAGGCCTTACTTAGCCTATACAGTTAGTACAGTAAGTCGGTTGATGTCAAATCCAATAAAGCAACATTGGAAAATAGTGAAGTGGGTGCTGCGATATCTGCGAGGTATTGTAAGATTAGGCTTGGTGTTTCAGAGATTGAAAACGGGGAAGCCTAGGTTACTACAAGGCTATGTTGAAGCAGATTATATAAGAGATCTTGATCAGTGAAGATCTACGACGGGCTATGTTTTCACAGTAGCTGAGTGAGTCATTAGTTGGAAGGCAGAGTTGCAAGATCCAAGTGCTCTTTCAATGATAGAAGCAGAGTACATGACTACAGTTAAGGCGTCAAAGGAAGCTTTGTGATTGAGAGATTGGTTGAGATATTCAGTATCATACAGGATTCAGTTCGGATTCATTGCAACAGCCAGAGTGCTATTCATCTCGCTAAAGATCACAGGTATCACAAGTGAATGAAGCATATTGATGTGAGATTTCACAAAATACGTCAGTGGGTCATGGATGATAAGTTGATTGATTTGGTAAAGATCAGCACGAAGAAGAATCCAATGAATATGATGGTGAAGACCATCCAAGTAGAGAAGTTCAGAGCATTTTTGAACTCCATCAAGGTTCTCCAAAGATAAAATGATGAACGGGTTCTTGGGAAGGAGCCATGTGAAGTCGTAAAAGGGGGAGAAAGGAAGGCGAATGAAGTAGAAGCTAATTTCTATAGAGAGACTCAATGAACATGAGTCAAGGTGGAGATTATTAGTATTTGAAATGCCTCATATTCATTGGAGAAGAGTTCATGCTTTTTGCAGTTTTATAATATGAATCCGTCCCTATATGGGTTTTCTATTTCTCTAAGGAGGTACTAATTTGAGTTCGTATTGGACTAGGATCATCCTAGGTGCCTATATAAATCCCTCAGGAGTGGCCTTTTGACGTGTGTGTTAAGAATTCAAGAGAAATTCAAGAATTTTACTATTGAGAATTGTGAAAGAGATCTCATTGTAACTCTTGTATTTTCTTCAATAAATATTTCTTCCCTCCTCCCCGTGGACGTAGGCACATTGCCGAACCATGTTAAATCTTGTGTTCCTTAGTTGTGTGGCGATTGCTTGCTAGTGGTAGATCTTCTATGCAAATGTTCGAAATAATGAAGTAATGGTAAGCAATGGTTCCACTTCAACATGAAAATATGCTTGTACCCTTACAATATACATATACAATTTATCGTGAAGTAGAATTAGATTATGCTAATGAGGTAGAGACTGAAAATCCTCAACCAAGTATCATAGATCAACTAAAGAGAGAAGATCAACCATTGCAATTGACTATATAGATATCTTCAAGAGCATGAGTTTGACATAGGGCTGAAAAATGACCCCACATCCTTAAAAGGCCAAATTCAGTGTTTACTCCACTAAATGATCAAATGCCATGATAGGGGAGTTAAAATTCATAAAGGACAACGATGTTTGGGATCTAGTAGAGTTGCTTAAAGGTAAAAAACTGATTGGTTGTAAGTGTAAAACCAAGAGACATTTAAAAGGCAATATTGAAAGATGTAAGGCACTTTTTATCGCAAAGAGTTTCACTAAACAAGAGGGCATTGACTATAAGAGACTTTCTCTCCTGTTTCTATGAAGGATTCTTTTAGAATTATCGTAGCATTAGTGGCTCACTTTGGCATGGAGTTACACCTAATGGACGCTAAAACTGCTTTTCTTAATGGTAACATTGAGAAAGAAATCTATATGGTGCAACCAGAAGGTTTTGAAGCTAAAGGTTCACAACATCTGGTTTGGAAATTAAAAAAAAAAATCCATTTATGGTATTTGAAATTTGATCAAGTAATCTTCGGCTTTGATTTCAAGAAAAATGTTGTTGATCAATGTATTTATCATAAATTTAAAGTGAGTAAACTTATATTCTTAGAGTATACGTGAACGATATTCTACTAGCAAGCAAACTTTACTACATGAGACCAAGAGTTTCTCTCAAAGAATTTTGAGATGAAAGACCTAGGAGATGCTTATTTTGTGATAGGCATCTAGATTTAACGTGGCATGAAACGTGAAATATTAGGCTTATCACAAAAAAATTATATCGATAAGGTACTAGATAGATATGACATCAATAAGTATTTAATTTTTTGATCATTTTTTTGATTTACTTTTCATATTTATTTTTGTTTGTTTATGTCATTGTTTTGCATTGGATCTAGATTCGTAGGCTCGGAGTCAGTCCTAATCTGAACCGGGAACCCAATTCTAATGTACTGCTCGATTTGGTCTATTTGGTATTCAGATTTGACTGATTTCAATTTCAAATATCATTTTTCTAATATTTTAGATTTTTCATGATTTTTTTGGCATTTTTTCGAATTAAATTACAAAATCTTTAAAATCGGTGTCGACTGGTATCGCTGGTCATTTCAAGATTTTTAATTTACAAATAAAGTTAAATTTCTAAAATGTACTTTCACATTATTTCTTACAATCACATTTTTCACCTTAATGTATTTTTGAAGATTTTTCTGAATTTATCAAAACTCGGTCGGATTTGGTGTCAGCCGATATCACCAGTTGGTTCAAAGATTTTTAATTTGAAAATGACATTTTATTTCTAAAAACTGATTTCATATTGTTCCTCAGAGTGATGTTTCTACCACTAGATATTTTTTGACAATTTTTCTAAATTTCTCAAATTTTGTTACATTATAATTTTTTAATTTGAATTTTCAGGCCTTTTTCCCACTTCCTGGCTTGCCACGTGGCACATCCCTACCCACAAAGTTTCTCCTCCATTTAATTTTACTCTCTCTCTTTCTTATTTTCTCTTTTTTTTCTCTCTCCTCTTTCTTCTCCTCCCTTTTTCTCTCTCCTCCTCTCCCCTCTTCTGCAGGAGCCCGCCGCCGCGGACCCTGTGCCGCCACGTCGGCGCTCCTCCGGCGACCACGACGCTGACGACCCCAGCGCTGATGAGCCCCTCTTCTCTTTCCTTTTTTCCTTCTTTCCTCTTTTTTCTCTTTCTTCTCTCTCTCTTTTCTTACTCTTTCCTCCTCCTTTCCGGTCTCTCTGATCTGGTCCTCCCCAGCCAGATCTGTTGACGATGCCTCTTCAGCGCCAGCAACGGACCCCTTTTCCTCCTCCCTTGCTTTCTTTCTCTTTCCCCCTTTTTCTTCTCCTTCTTTCTTCTCTCTCTCCCCTAATTTCCTCTCTCCTTTTTCTCTAATCTGTGGCCGCGGCGGCCAATGCCGTCGCCGACCGTCTAGTCGGCTGCCGCATTAGCCAGCTCTCTCTCTATCTCTCTCTCCTTGATCTCTCTCCCTCCTCCTTGATCTCTCTCCCTCACTCTAGATCTGTCTCTCTTTCTTTCTTTCTCTCCCTCACCCTCTCTTTCTCTCTTTGACTTGGGCTGCAGGCGGCTTGACCCGCCGCCGGCCACCACCTGGCCGGCCACCACCTCTTCCCCTGGTTCTCTCTATCTCTCCTCTCTTTGTTCTCTTTCTGTTTCTCTCTCTGCGCCTTCTCTCTATCCCTTCTTTCTTTATTCCCTATCTCTCTCCTCTCTGTTTGGATGCCGCTGGCGACCCGAACCGTCGCCGGTAAAGGCCGGCCGGCCCTCTTCACACCTCCTTCTCTCTATCTCTCTCCTGCTCTCTCTCCTTCTCTCTGCTGTTCACTCTCTTCATCTCTCTATATTTCTTTTCCATGTAGAGCCTTCTCTTGTATTGATGGGATCGCCCGGGCCCGTGCGCGCGTATTTGGAAGTTCAGGGATCATGACGTACTTTAATAGTTTAGGCGAGTGTCCTCGCATTTTTTGGATGTTCCCACTTCGACGGGTTGACAGTATTTTGAGGAACATTTGTATTATATCCTCCCGTATTGTAAATTGTATTCTGGTTTGTATTGTGTACCTGTGCATGTATATGGCCGAGTGCCTAGGGGCTCTCTACTCGGCCTTTGAGCTCTACACTCAGCCTCCGGGCTTCACCATTCCACGGTAGTCTAGTTATTGCTATGTTGTTATGTGTGCTCGTGTGGCGCTAACATCTCATGGAGTTATTATACGCAGCCGGGCTCAGCCTCCAGACTTTCTATACCCAACCTTCGGGTTGAGTTTAGCCTTCGGGCTCTCATGCTCCGCTTGGTAGGTGAACCTAGCACTCAGCGCTCTATCACTAACTCCGTCTGAGTGTAGTTATGCCATGAGAGATTGTTGTATGTTATCGTGACTTCACCGCGAGCGGTAACTATGCTAGGCATAATAGCATTTAGCGTTGTGTGTTCGGTTTGCTCCAGCTTTCCTAGCTTCGCTTGATTGTTTGCTTGTCTGCTCGCTGACCTTATTCCTGTCTTACTCAGCGCTGGCTTTCACCACCTTACCGATAGAATAGTTATCACCTGTTATATGCGTTTGTTTGGTACTAACACCTATGCAGGAACCTACTCTGCCTTCGGGCCAATTAGCTTTTGATTTTTACCCACTTCCTCGAAAGAGGAGTGCATTCAAACGTCAGGTCTTTTAGCTACACCTGGTAGGTGGACCTAACGCTCAGTGCTTTACCGCTAACACTGTTCGAGTGTAGTTACGCCATGAGCGCGACTTCGTCACATGCGGTAGAACAACATTCATATGCTCGCTCCGTTGCATGCGTTCAGCCGTGCTGCGAGTGGTAACCACTCCGAACGTGATAGCCTCTAGTGCTGTATACTAGCCTCGCTCCAGTTTGTTTAGCTTCGCTTGAATGTACGCTTGATTGCATTGTCGCTTGTTTACTTGATAATTTTATATCCTTTCCTTAATAATTGTTAAGAGTTTGAAACCTGTACTTATACTGTTTTTAAAAATTGTATCATTTTTCTGTATTCGTACCGATCCCCTGTATTGGTACCATTTTCTTGTGTTCGTACCGATCCACTATATCAGTATCATTTCTTGTATTCATACCGATCCCTTATTTCAGTACTGTTTTCCTGTATTGAAATATATAATAGTGAAATCCACCATACTATTGCTTGACACCTGACTCCTGCATGCTATCACCGACTCCTGTTTGTTATCACCTGACACCTGTTTGATAACACTTATCACCTGCCATGCCTGATACTTGACTTATAACTATCACAATACGAGAATGATGACTTGATATCTTGGCATATCCTGATATATATATATATATATATATATATATATATATATATATATATATATATATATATATATACTAGTACAATCTGTACTCCTGATACCCTTGTACTCCTGACATTCCTGACATGCTCTTGCTCATTTCTGTACACTGATAATTATCTAATAAATTATAAAAAAGGACAACTTACATCAGGTAAGGGGAAACTGATGGACTTCAAGTGGTGAATAAGTTTACAATAGTATTTGGTATGCTGTGCAACTCAAACTTTGGATTTTACCTGAGGGCCTCCAGGTGTTCTGAGGGGAGCGCTGATAGGTAGTAAAAATTGCATATTTATCACTACATTTACTATCACATTTTCATATTTATTCCTACAATTATGCACTATTACTAATGTTTTATTATTTAATGTGTGCAGGCCTTGAGTAATTAATTAAATAAAGAATAAGCCTTAAATGAAGCCCAAAAGCCCATGTGCAAGCCCAAATGCAAAAGTTGCAATTACCAAGTGCCAAAGTTGCAATTACCATGTACAAAATTTGCAAATACTAAAAGAAGAGGGAAGGGATAGACTTCTATTCAACCCTAAATGCTTGCAGGATGAGGATAAAGATAAAAAAGGAGAGTGCAAAGATGAAATTCGTTTTAAAAGATTTGAAAGATTTGGATTTAGGGTAACTTGCTTCCAAGTTATCCCGAATTTTCAAAATATAGAGTCGGGATACAACTTCCAGTAGAATACACCCAAATGGACAGACCAGAGGAGGCCACGCGCGAAAGCGCGTGGCCAGAGACCACACTATGGCCTCGGAAACGCGGCCATAGTAAAAAGTGCATATTTATCACTACATTTACTATCACATTTTCATATTTATTCCTACAATTATGCACTATTACTAATGTTTTATTATTTAATGTGTGCAGTCCTTGAGTAATTAATTAAATAAAGAATAAGCCTTAAATGAAGCCCAAAAGCCCATGTGCAAGCCCAAATGCAAAAGTTGCCAAGTGCCAAAGTTGCAATTACCATGTGCAAAATTTGCAAATACTAAAAGAAGAGGGAAGGGATAGACTTCTATTCAACCTAAATGCTTGCAGGATGAGGATAAAGATAAAAGAAGGAGAGTGCAAAGATGAAATTCGTTTTAAAGATTTAGAAGATTTGGATTTAGGGTAACTTGCTTCCCAAGTTATCCCGAATTTTCAAAATATAGAGTCGGGATACAACTTCCAGAAGAATACACCCAGATGGACAGACCAGAGGAGGCCACGCGCGAAAGCGCGTGGCCAGAGACCACACTATGGCCGCGGAAACGCGGCCATAGCCGCGTTTCCGCGGCACTATGGACGAATCTGGCGATAAGGTTTTGTGGAGGAGTCGTACCGGGACTCTACTTCTTCCAGCTCCTATAAATACCCTGCAGAGCAACAGAGAAGGGCGTCCAGTGCAGTACAGAGAAAAATTAGAGTTTTCTTAGGCTAACTTGTAATTGTAATTTAGGTTTTATTTTCTTTTTTGTAATTTTTTTTTATGCAACTGAGAGGAGAGGATACTTTCATGGAGGAAGGAGATCAAGCTTGTACTGAGGTGACATCGGTGTAAGTAATCTTTTCTTTCATTGTTAATAAAATCAAATCGAAGTTTGCTTCTTTTTTCTATTCTTGTTTTGTTTTTCTTTCTCTCTTTTGTGTTTGTGGATCCATGTGAAACCAAGAGCTTCGAAGGTGCCTTCTCCTTGCAAGTGCCGTTGATGGTTTATGATTATGAATATCTACTTCCATGGTAGCGTAGTTTGCCCTTTTTATTTCGTAGTATAGATCGGAGTAGGGAAGATCTCATATTTCATGCTTCGTTCGCCTTCAAAGAAAGGTACGTCATTGACATGGTTCCAAGGTAAGCAGACGCCGAAGAGGTAAGTAAGTTTTTAGTTTTTAGTTTTCTTTCTTTTATTTTAGTGTAAATCACCAAATTCCCAATCTTTTTCACACTTCTTCAATTTCATTGTAAATATCACTTCTATTTCTCATCTTCTTAATCTACCACTTTCTTTCTGACTTGACTTTAAATTAATTGTAGCAATAAAAGAGAACTTACTAAACAAGCTTCCATCGCTAGTCCCTCCCTGTGGATCACGACTCGCATAGCCACTTGCTATAGCGGTAGTATTGAGCACCTTGCACATCCTATTCTTAAAACTGAAATTCTATATTCTTGTGTGCAGGTAAAAACTCAATCAAGCGCTGACTCTTTACCTCCTGTTACATTCCTGAATGGGCATAAAATAAGACCCACTTTCCTATTTGCCTAGCAGAAGGTTTCGGGTCAGAACCAGAACATCCTGGCTGTGGTCCCGGGTATGTACGGACCCATTGTAAATATAATATATTGGTTTCATTATCAGCTTTCAATCATAACCTCAGCTTACTCATATATGAATGTATGTGGGTCGGAATGCTAGGGCACATGCCTAGATATATGGGTAGGATGAGTAATAATAATAAAGTGCTAATCAATAATTCATCATACGATTTTACAATTTGGGTTGTATAACTTTGATTATGGTAATATGGGGCATAGGGTATATAGATGAGGGTTTTCTGGTTTGGATTATTCCTTCAGCGTACTTGTCTCATGAAGCAGTAAACTGACCGTGTACAACTGGTTTCACTTGTATTCAGAATATCAATTTTATCAGTTCTATCGATTTTATGAAATTTTCTTAGTTTAGGAGACAATTCAGGTTATATGAACTCAGGATACAATGACGTGAGGTATACGGTATATATATGAGGGCTTCCTTGTTTGGATTATTCCTTCGACGTACTAACATCATGGATCTGTAATTTGGGCTTATATAACTAGTTTTACCATATTTATTTTACTTGCTACATCCTTAACTGCTTCTATATGCTTGTGCTCACAACATCGTTTTCAATACCTGCTCCTTGACAAGGATTTATCGATACACATGTGCTTGTCCTTGCACGCCACTTGGCAATCACCACACCACTTGTTGGGGAGTTCTGACTTCCCTGGATCTACATGTTCAGGTCTCGGAGTTTGGAGCTTGTGGATTCTCCCAGTTGCTGATCAGAGATGCGCAGCGGAAGCGTGGATCATCCACAGACCGTCCATAGCCCTATCTTTCCAGCCCCCCGCTTGTCTCTCGAGTTTTTCTTTTGTAATTTGTGAGCATAATTTGTACTGATCATACTTGTATACCTCTTTGTATTCTCGCATTTGTGCCTATTGGTGAAGTAATATTCTTGTAATATTATGTCACATCCTGTGATAACTTTATAATTGTACTCATATGTTGGAATGTATAATGCACCACATACTTTCGTACTCTGATTCTTGCCTATACTGATGCTTAGCGTATATATGTGAGGGTATTTCTGACCTACATATATATGTTACAGTAACATCTCTGTACCCATGGGATCGGGTCGTTATAGAATGGTATCAGAGCCTGTGCTCTTACATCCACAGTACAATCAGTCGGCAAATTAGTGGTAATGGAATTTGCAATTAGAATGCATGAGTCCTAGTATACAATCTAACTACAAGTGCAGGGTTGTTTATTTCTTCTTGATCGTTCTCCCTTCGGTTCCTGATTCTCTTCCATTTTTCCTATTCTGATTTTCGTAGTCTTATACCAACTTAAGATATTGATAGACTGAAGATGTAGCGGCAGAGGGCAAAACGAATCTATTATGCGATCTCTTCGATCAACTCTATGAAGCTCGGGTATTATCAGAATCGATCTATAGTCAGATTATTGTCCAGAAGACAAAATTCATAACTATCTCGGTTATTAGAAATTCCTCATACCCTTTAGAACCATAACGCATATTAGTCTTTCTGAATTTGAGGAGCCGTGATCCCACTAGCCTCACCAAGCTAGAGTTGTGATCTAGCCTCGCGAGATCAACCAGATGTGGCCTTTGTTGCACCCTGGCGCTAAGCATTTAGCGCTGCGTTATGCGATGACTTTGCCGCATGAGCTCCACCAAGTGCGAGCCTTATAGAGCGTTAGCTCTACCATACCCTAGTGCTTAGCGCCTGACGTTGAGTTACGCAATGGCCCCTCCTAGTTCTGACTTCTCTTGTGCTTAGTTCCATCAGAGTTTAGCACTCTAACATTGTTCTCCAAATTTCACCCGCCTAACGTGTTGCATGGACTTAGTGAACCAGGTTTTCTAGCCGTATCTACACAAACTTGTCATAATCTTTACAGATGATCTATTTCTCCAATCTTTCAGGGCTTGGTTATTCTTTAAATATTTCATCTATAGTTGGGTTATCATTCAGAGGGCAGTATTCGAGACTTGCTACGATTATTCTATATTCTTAGTTAGGCCTTTTAGAGTTTACAGCGTTCTGTATTCAGAACCCGTTATTATCGGTTTTCTTTATCTATGATCTCTCTTATCAAGATTTTTTTTATTTTCGATCTTCTAGTCTACTCTCGAAATAATGATAAGTATGCATCATGTTGGAGAATTCTACTACAGATTCTTCGTCAAGCATAACTTTCTGCCACGCGGGGATTCTATATTATTCTATAGATTTTTATGGATTTCTATGGCTTTCATCGACTTTATCTCGCAGTTCGAAAGAAATTTTATTGATTATCTCACCTATTTGGTTTCATTCATATTATTCAGATGGGTCAGTCTACTGAAGTTCTAGCACTATTCTCGTATCGACAAATATCAGGTCTGTATTATTATAGCACCGTCACAAGATTGATATGATAGAAAGTGCAGAGGAATCTAGTCCCGAGATTTTGTTCAGTCAATTGGGAGAATCACCTGTAGTTATTCATATCTTAAGTGGTATAATCCTCGTCCCTTTCTTTCCTGTGGTCATTTTCCCCTTTATAGAAATTTCGAGGACGAAAGTTTTGTAAAGTGGATGGAATGTAACACTCCGTTCTCAGAATACGTACTTAAATACGTATTCAAAATTTTCAATCTTATTTTTTTGATTTACTTTTCATATTTGTTTTTGTTTTGCATTTGATTTGGATTCGTAGGCTCGGAGTCAGCCCAAGTCTAAAGCAGGGTCCCGATCCTAGTGCACTGTTTGATTTATTTTTTCAGCAGTCAAATTTGATCGATTTCAGTTTCAAACATCATTTTCTAATATTTTTGATTTTTTATGATTTTTCTAGAATTTTTTCGAATTAAATTACAAAATCTTCAAAATCGGTGTCGACTAGTATCGCTAGTCGATTCCAGGATTTTTAATTTACAAATAGAGTTGAATTTTTAAAATCCGCCTTCGTATTATTTCTTAGAATCACATTTTCTACCTTAATATATTTTAGAGATTTTTTAAATTTATCAAAACTCGGCCGGATTTGGTGTCGGTCGATATCTGATTGTTCATCAATAATCCATATTTTTATTCACATTTTCATACTTATTTTTTTATAAATTATTACTACTTAATTCATTTATTATTTTATAATATGCAGGCCTTCATAATCCAAGAGAAAGCCTAAAAGATGCCAAAAGCCCATAATTACTATGAAAACAAATATTAATTGGGAAGATAAAGGTAGCTTCTATTCTATTCCATTTGAATTTGGGTTACAAATCTAGAGGAGAAAAAGGATAGAATAAGATAAATTCTCATCCCAATTGAAGATAAATGTGGACTTCTACTAAAATTCTGGTTGCTTGCACTACAACTCAAAGAAAAAGGGGAGAAAATTTGAATTTAACCCGGATTTAGCGATAACTTGATCTCAAAGTTATTTAGGAGATCAAAATATTTCAAAATTCAGGGGTCAAATGAAGATTCTGAGGATAGATCTCCACATGAACGGACGAGATGAAGCCGCGCGTTAAAGCGCGTGACCAAACTCCACAAAAGAGCCGCGACAACCCCTTTTTAGCCGCGGAAAAGCGACTGTCTAGAAGACTTGTACGTGGAGTTTTGGTGAAGATGTTCGTGTGTGTTTCTACTTCTCAAATCTCTTATAAATACCCCTGAAGAGCAACATAGGAGAGGCATCTCAGAGAAGAGATCACATTTAGAGTTTAATTTTAGTTTAGATTCTGAATTTTCATGTAATTTTGGTCTTTGTACGAGGAGGATGAAGGCCATTGTAATTGAATCGTGACAATCAATAAACATGTTATACCTTTCTCATTTCTTTATTGGTTTTTAAATTTGCTTTTTCTTGCGTTCTTTTACTTGCTTTGTTTACCATAATGTTTAGATAGATTTTTTTCTCATGGCTAGCTAAGATATCATCGCCATCACATCTAATGTCTAGTAGATAACAGAATTAGATCATATGCATGCTTACTCCAATCTTTATTCTTGAAGACGCATGAGAATAAGCAACTAGGTTAAATACTTTTTAATTGTTCTTCTTAATATATACTTGATGATGTTCATGATATTTTAACATTCAACTTTAATAAGTGTTACGGTTGAAGATATGCTTGTACTTTCTAATGATCTTTCTTACTTTATACTTGACCGACAATTTTAATATTGTAATGTTACATCTTGGTTAGTGCCATTTTAACCCGTACCTTAATTTCTGTCTTATGTGCCTTACTTGATCTTGTTGTAGAATATCATGTTTAAGATTTGAAGTGAAGTAATTATCCATGTAGCGTTAGCATGTATTTTGGTCGATTATTAGTAAGTTATGAACTTTTTTGGTTAACACTTTCTCCCAATACAATCCATCTTTTCTCTTTCTAAGTTCTAACAACAGAGAAGATCATAAGAAGGCAACGGTACTGAAAAGTTTCTATTGCATCTCTCCATTAGCCCGCGCTACCGTGGTTAAATTGAGGAAGACAGAGACACGCTTCGATCTAGATAACTTCACTCTAACCCCCTTACTTAATCTCTATTTTTCCTGATCAAATTTTGGCGCCGTTACCGAGGAGGGAATAGTATACATTGCTTCTAACTAAATTCTTCTCTGGTTATGTCTAATGGGACATTTATAAAAAGTTAGCATCTGCAAAGGATTAGAAGTACTGCGTAGCCACTGCCCTAGAAGGCAGAACACCAGAAGCTTCAGGATAACCGCGCAAATGCGGCCAAAGGCGCGAAAATGCAGCAATCCTAGTGAGTTAAGGTTTCTGTTTTCTTCTGTAATTCTTGAACCAGAGTTCTGTATCTGCTGCAGTTGTTAGATTTTACTGTAACTTATTTGGACACTGTTTCTAACAATAACATAACTTGTGATTGAAATTTAAAAACCACATAGACTTGCATCTAAGCATTCGTCTATTTTTATTTTAAATTTTCAATACTGTCGAAGAGTGCTTGAGATTGAGGTAAGTTTGCATAGCATCTAGATTAGAAAATATTTGTGACGATTTAATTGCTTTGATTGTTACTATTCTATTATTTTGCACACTTGCACAAAATCGACTTAAAGGTAGAACCCCTAACAAGATAAGGTGGGAAAGTCATTACTCTTTCTTGGCCCATAAACAACATCTCATTTGTACTTACAACCAAAACATAAATTTAAAATTTGAATAGACGTTGACCTTAAGGACTTCTCAGACTCACTAAGAGATTGACCTAAGGAGGAAGTTGTTCGAATTTGACTCTTGTCAAATCAGTGACTTAGCAGGAGATTGAGAGGCGAAACCTCGAAAGTTGGTGGTTTGGCAGAATAAGGCCCGTCTTTAATGGATACCTCCCACCGATATTGCCACCTACCTGGATGATTAACTCGTGGTCCGATTCGGCAATATACCTCCCACAGATAATTTAAAATTAGGAGTCATCTAGGTATAAGTCTACCATAGATAGGCTTGGTTGATTTTAACTTTGAATTTTTGGTGTAATCTTAGTTTCAATTGATTGTGCATGTAAGTGTGGTCAAGAGACCCAATTACATCTGATTGATTAGGACTAAGTCACCACCTCAATCTAACCAAAAATAATTCACCACTAACATAAAAAAATCTGATTATGGCCTATTCAAATTAATATGGTTATAAGTCATTCTATAGGTCGAACCCACCTTTTCATCCACCAACCTCTTTCCCGAACTTTAACACTCAACCCGCCCACTCATCTCATACATCTTGTCCTCCCGTTTGGTGCAATTACTATCATGATCCATCCCATCCCTCGGAACAGTGTCCTTCGATAGGGTATCCATTAAAACTAAGTCAAAATCGATTCAATACATTTTAAGGACCTATGAGCGAACCTTATCCTCCAAATTTCAAATCAGGGGATTGAAATTATTCTGACTCTACATAGGACCAATCTTATACAAACACTCAATCCAATTGGTCCTATACTGAACCGACACCTCCTTCTTAGGGACTTGATTATGAGCAAGAGAAAATGTGTAGATGATTAGTGAAAATAGAAGACGAACTAGAATTCCATCAGAGTACATTGGAAAAGTCTCTCAAGAGATTAGAAACTCTTCTAAATCAACCCATTTCAACCTAAACTCTAGATCAAGATCAAAAGACCTATCAACTTTCAGAAGTTGAGGTAGAGGACACACAAACTTCACACCAAATATTAAGTGACAATGTTCCACACTGGGCCCACATAGAGATGATGGTTATTGAGTTAGCGGTTGAGCAAGAGGAGGATTCCTTTTCTACTCAACCTGTTTTTGATCCAAAACCAAATAAACCTATGTCAATTCAGAAACACATCAATCGAGATAAAATGAAAAAAATCCAAAGTGGGAAACTCATGTCAATTCTAGATCACATTCGTCTTCATGAAGAAAACGAGTTCAATAATGAACCCGATGAGGAAGTATACATATTAGACGATTATCGTCAATATCGAGACAAACTGATTAGAGATTTGTTGGCTGAATATTCACCTCGTAGGAAGCAAGTTGAGTCATATAGTGAGGATAAATGTGACGATGAATATTTGTATTTGGATGAAGTGTTTCAAGATAATTTGGACACACATACACCGACCAAGGAAATAGTTGAATTATATTGTGAGGATGTTTGTGAAAATGATGAGCCTCTATTTCTTGATATATATTTAAGGATGAGTGCGATCATAGTGGCGAGAAAATGTGTGTCAAAGATGTCACATCTAAAGTTTCCTTTGAAAGAAGGAAGCTTGATTTGAGTATCTTCACATTCAATGAACGAACTAATAATGAATCATTTGAAAATATAACTCAAGAGCCTCAAATTGACAAAATCTTTAAAAACCTCTTCGAAAATGAACTTAACCATTGGGATTAATTAATAAGAGATGCTTTGTTAGTTATATTCCTCAAAAAATATGATTAATCCATGTTTTGAGATGTATGAGGAAGAGCTCAAAATTCTAAGTATTCATATTGTTTATGCGCCAACTACAATGTATAATAAGGATGAATTTGTGAAGAGTGGTGGGGAAAAAGAATAGAAAGAAGTTGAGGAAAGTGATGAATAAGTTGGAGAGGTTGAACACAAAAGTGACAAAAAGATTGACCTCTCCATTCTCACCACTAAAGAGGAACATTGGAAAGATGGAAAACGAGTTCGAGGGAAGGAACCACCACTTGAGTTAACTTATACCTTTCCTTTTGTGTTTTTCATGCATATGTGCATTCATTCATACATTGAGGACAATGCATGAGATAAGTGTGGAGGAGGGTTTACTAACATATTAACATAGATAGATATTAAAAAAAAATTTCTCTTAAAATTTTTTTGAAAAAGAAAACAATATTTTGGTTTATTTTTAAAAGTAATTAAGTTAATTTTACGGAATAAGAAAATCATAATTAGGATTTTTTAATACTTGATCAAAATAAGATTATGTGTTTGATTTTTAGGTTTAGGAGGAATAATTGAAAAAGTAATTTAGTCCTGATTTTTACCTCGATGAAATATGCATACTTTATACACTTACACACTTGAGATTCAAAATAATGACTCTTGTACCTTAAAATAATATATATATAATAAACAAATCTAATTATTGATTAGCTAGGTGCTTTGCTTAAGAAAGCCTTAGTATTTACATGAAAGGTAATTAGGTAAGTTTGAAAAGAAAATATATAAATATAATATATGTATTAACACATCTAATAATCAATTAGTTAGGTATTAGGGCCTCAAGAAGTCTTGATACTTACAAAAAAAAAATTAGATGAGTTATGCATATTATTAAAAAAAGAAGTGCTTAAAGGGCAATGAAGTGGTAATACTTCGAACTTCTTCAAAAAAAATAAGAGAAAAACGTTATTTATATTGATATATAAGACATAAGAGTTGAGAAGTTAAAGAATCCCGAGTTAAAAAATTCACGTTCATAAAGGTGCATATTGACTGAGCCAAACCTACATAGAAAAATACAAACTTGTACAACAGTGCTAGGTCATCGATGCTACCATGTAGCCTAGAGCTAACGGGTCTTGATCCACAGGGAGAAACAGCGATGGAAGCGTTGTGTAAGTTTTTTCTTTTAATTTACCCAAAACAAGTTAAGACTTATTTTCTCAGCCTTATTAAAAAACAAAAATAGTTAAGTTAAGTTAAGAAGGAGATGTAGAAGAAGAGATGGTGGTATTGTTGTAATTTTATTTATAAACGAAAAGGAAACAAAAAGAGGTAAAGAAAGTGTTGGTGCAAAAATCAGAAATAAAAAGAAATAAAGAAGAGTATTTAAGATGGTTTTGTTAATTCAAAAGAAAAGAAAAACAAGTTCAAAGGAAAAGAATTAAAAGAGAAAGTGTTGATTGAAAATTGTTAAATTAATTTAAGAAAGAAAAATAGAAAAGAGATAAAGGAAGAAGATTTACCTCTATTGTAAATTAGCATATCATGATTATATGTGAAGTAATGTAAAGCAAAGTAGTAGAAAGAACTATATGAAAGCAGTGCTTTGCCAAATTGAGTACGATGAAGAAAACTGAGAAACTTTCATTGACTGTCACCTCAATATAAGCTTTTTGAAGAAAAGATTACATAGTGTCACTCAACAATAACTTTTTCTCTCTTTTAATCATGTAACTCTTTCTAACTTAAAAATAAAATAATAGAAAAAAATAAAAATTATATTGAAGAAAAAAAGAAAAAACTAAACTAAACTAACCTAAACATCTCTCTGGAGTGGTGCCCTTTTTTCCTTCGAGGTATGAGGGTATTTATAGGATAAAACTAGAGGGATAGGAAGCGTATGAAGATAGGAGGAGCTGGCTATTTTTGAATTTAAATCTTCACCCTATCTCCAAATTTGACTTGATTTATTCAGAATTTTTTGTGAAAATCAATTCTGATCTGCAGCTTCTTATCGTATTGATTGCTGAATATGACTTATCTATCGACAGAATTGAAAAGAGTGATCAATATAAGAAATATAGCGCCCTTTAAGTTTTCTTTCTGGATTATCTTGAATCATCAGATTTAATTTTTGGTAGCGAACGTTATGATTAAAATACTAAAGAATGTCCAGTCTGAATCTGAGTCTAAATTAATTTAAAACTCCAAATTTACATGGATTTTTCTTCTTACCTCCAAATATGATTGATTTATCTCATCTGTTGATTTTTTCTCTACCCATTTATCCTCAGCGAAACTGATAGGGTCTTCAAATAATCCATTTTTTCCTTAAAATTAAATGATATTATCTTATCTGATATATCCAGTTTTCAGATAAGATAGCTTTTAGAATATTTGGATTTGAATTGATCCCCTTTATTTTGAATTTTTAGATTTAATTAGATAAATTTCATGTTTATCTTCTCCCTATCATACCCTGCATGAATTAGGACATTTTGAAAAGTTATTTGTAATATTTATTACAGAATATTTATAAGAATGTAATAATATTTATGTAATATATGTGTTCAAAACACACCCCCATACTTATCTTTTGTTCGTTCTCAAGTAAAACAAAGAGAAAAGAAAAACTAAACAGACATAATCTAGCTTACTTTCGTAGGAATCATGATTGCACTTAGCATGTGTAACAAGCCATTAAACCTCTAAGTTATCGCTAGAGGACGAGTTTTGTCTCGTGAGGATTTTCAGTGGATTATACCCACAAAATCCATGAAAAAAATGAATTGTTAGTATTTTTTTGAAAACGCATTTTGAAAGGAAAATATATTTGAAGTATTAATGTAAAAAATTCAAGTAATCTTTAAGTCATAGGATTATCAAAACTTAGTCATTCCTAAACTTAATCCATATTCAAAACTTGTTTTCAATCAAGGTAAGGATTAAAATTATATTTCTTATCTAGTCTATTATTTTATCCTAAGTTATATGCACCTTGTGACTGTGGCTCAAGATTCTTCAACTTTAACTCTTATGCCTTATTATATATATAGTTTTCTTCTTTTTTTTTTACATTTATGGTGGTAATATCCCTTAGCTCTATTAGGCTTCTAATTCGCCCATGTAACGAGCCTTAAGTCGGTGACTCCCAAATCGGACGGTTTTAGGGTACTGGGTGAGAAAACACCCCTAGGACTTATGACTCGAGCAAACAAGGTCACAAAACTGAGGATTTTTATTTATATGAATCACTTTTAGGCATGAATAATTATGCTTCATAAAGCACAAATACCCAGCTTAATCAGAGGATTTTTTATGTAATAATTTATTTTTGTTTTTTTATAAGGCAAAAGAATCTTTGTTTTAGAACCCTAAGTGTGTAAGTGTTTAAAGCGTCAATATTTCATCAAGGTAAAAATCAAGACTACTTTACTTTTTCAATCTTTTTTCCTAATCTCAAAATCAAACAAATAATTTTATTTTAACCGAGTATAAGAATTCCTAATTGTGATCCTCTTATTCCTTAAAATTAGCTTAATTTCTTACATAAATAAGTCAAAGTATTATTTTTCTTTACAAAAAGTTTTTAAAGAAAGAAATTTTTTTTTTTAGATTAGCAAAGTTAGCATGTTAGTAAACCCTTCCCCACACCTAACTCATGTATTATCCTCAATGTATGAATAAAATGCAATAATACATGAAAAAGGAGAAAGAGAAGGAAAATTATCACCTCAAGGTGGTGGCTCTGATGGTGGTCTCATTGGGCTAAGCGTTTCTACCCAATCTAGATACTGTAGAGTTTTATGAAATCTACCTTTTATTTTCTCTTTCTTATTAGCATTTTTATACTTCCCAATATGAATAGGATCGTGCAAGAACCTAGCATGAAATTTTTTCTGGTTATATGACCAATCTTGGGATATCATCAAGGAGTCATATTGATCTAAATCATGGTCTAACAATGGAATGTGATTTTGTGGAATGGAAGATTTGTGCTCAACAATGAAGGAAATAGGAACCGATACTGACTCGGGAATAAAACTCAAATCAAGTTATGTTCGAGAGTCAGAGTTGGTTTATGAGTTTGGTCCAAATTATAGAATTCAAGTTCACATTCATTTTCCAACAATAGAATGTGACTATCTAAAAAAAGTGATTCATATTCAAGCTCTATAGGGATAGGAATCAGTGTTGGCTTCGAAATTGGGTTCAAATCGAGTAAGGATACCAGAGTCTAACATAGATTCAAAAAGTAGAACTGAATCACAACATTGAGAATCGGTGTCACATTCTTCTTCAAGTTCAATCTCATTGAAATGAAAACTTGCCAATTCGTCATTGGGTTGATATTGGTCAAGTTCAAAGTTTGGTGGTGAAATTGAATCTTGGTTAAAATCTCCAAGATACCATGATTCTTCGTTAATATGGCTAGGACAATCAAGAATAGTCAAAAATATGTTAAGTAGAGTTCGCATTCCTATCATTAATTGTATTGAACAAATAACTCACTTTTACTTCTAACCTATTGAGATATTTGAGATAATCTGTTTGGGATTGAATACACTCATTTTGGGACTGAATCATGAATTACATATTCTTTTCTAACTCAACAGGTTCTTCTTGTTGTGGTTGGACTTGGAAATTACAGTAAGGAACTTGGATTTTGGAATTATTTGGGAGAATTGAGTCCGCTATGATTTGTACTTGTCGTGTGACTCAAGGAAGGCTTTAAAAGTCTTTTCTAAAGAAGATTTTTCCTCTATAGGTTTGTCTTAGTATGGAGTATATGAAGTTGTTTGTTGGTAAGATTATTGATAGTAAGACTCGGGGGAGTTGTATCCCCACTGACTTGGTGAAGAGTAGTGATGACTGTCTCATTCTTGTTCATAATATTGGGATTGGGGCATATATTGATTTGGATAAGACCAATCTGGCATACTTGGTTGGTTAAAATTAAAGTTATGTAATGTCGGTTTGGTAATATCCGAATTGAAAGAGGTTAGGGTGAAATATCAATTTGAGTTATAATCAGAATAATTGTAATTATAATCCATTTATCACAAGAACAAACAAAAACAAACAAATAAACAAATAAGAAAATAAAGAAAAATCTAGCCTATGTTAGGGTAAAGCTTAGACCTAGACGACTTCTAACTGTTGATTATCCATAAGAGGTATATTGCAGAACCTGACCACAAACTAATCGACCAGGTAGGGGCAAATTGGTGAGAGGTATGTGTGCGGGCAAGATTGGTGAGAGGTATCTGTGCTCAAGGTGACATGGCTAATTATGTCAAACCACCAGCCTTCGGGGTTTCGCCTCTCAATCCTCAACCTTCGAGACCGATTTGGCAAGAGTCAACTTTTAACAACTTCCCCCTTAGAACAATCCCTATTTGAGTCCGAGATGTCCCTACAGCCAATGTCTACTAAATTTTAATTTAAGCTAGGTTAGTGAGTGAGGAGATGGTTTTTGGGCTAAGGAAGGGTAATGACTTCCCCACCTTATGTTGTTTAACGGGTTATGCCCTTAGATCAATTTTGTGCTTGTGTGCGAGAATATAGGAAAAATAACACCCAAGTTGAAAATACACCTAGAAGGAGAGTGAATAGGTGTACTAGCTAATCCAATGCCAAATGACGCGGAATTAAAAACTAATTACAACACACTATGTGTAACCAAAGAGTGTAGCCGAATTCCCGGTGAAGGGCTCTGGACTATCTCCTCTAGATTCCTCTAAATAAGAGTTGAGGTGCTATATGAAGCTCTCTTAGTTCAGCACAAGTGGACACACACAAACAATATCTAGTATGTATAATATGAACAATATAGAGCAATGCGAGATATAAGAGAGCTAGAGTTTAGAGATACTGGATCAAACGCAAACACCGAGATATGTTTCGAGGTTCGAGCTACAGCTCTACGTCCCCACCTTAACACAGAAGGATTTCTAATATGTCCACACAGGACCTCCCACACAGGGAATCTCCACCGAAGAATTTACAATTACAAACTTAGGAGTACACAACTCCTTTCTACAAATACAACCACCTCTACAAAAGAGGCAAGACACAAAGCCAAAACAACAATCACCTCTACACAAGAGGAATAAACACAAACCCAAAGCAAAGATGAGATTCCTCCTCCATATAGTTTGTCGTTTGAAGCTTGAGAGAGGTCAAAGTATTCCACACTGCAAAAGCGGAATCACAATGAGAAACAATAGATAAATATTCTTTATGAAGTGAATGCTTTTGTGCATCTAAAGCTTGTGCAATGGCCTTTATATGCTTGTTATTACCGAGATAAGATTTCTTTATTGTGGCACGGTAAACATGCATTCCTAGGGTTTTAAGGTACATGGACATCTTCACTTTTCAAATATCAATATTGGTAACATCAAATATGGGAGGGGTAAGGAAATCCATAATTGTATAAACAATATGTGAGCAAATGCAATACTAGATTAGCTATCCAAGATCTCACTCCTATGTGGTTAAACCTAATATCAGGAGCGTCGGCTCTAATACCAATTGAAAATATACCTTGAGGGGGGTGAATAGGTGTACTAGCTAATCTAATGTCAAATGATGCGGAATTAAAAACTAATTGCAACACACTATGTGTAACCAAAGAGAGTAGCCGAATTCTCGGTGAAAGGCTCTGAGCTATCTCCTCTAGATTCCTCTAAATAAGAGTTAAGGTGCTATATGAAGCTCTCTCGGTTCAACATAAGTGGGCACATACAAACAATATCTAGCATGTATGATATGAATAATATAGAACAATGCAAGATATAAGAGAGATAGAGTTTAGAGATAGTGGATCAAACGCAAACACCGAATATGTTTTGAGGTTCGAGCCACTGCTCCACGTCTCTGCCTTCACACAGAAGGATTTTCACTATGTCCACACAGGACCTCCCACACAGGGAACTTCCACTGAGGAATTTGCAATTAAAAACTTAGGAGAACACAACTCCTCTCTCCAAACACAACCACCTCTACACAATAGGCAAGGTACAAAGCCAAAACAATAATAACCTCTACACAAGAGGGATAAGGCACAAAGCCAAACTACAACCACAATCACCTCTACACAAGAGGGATAAAGTCAAACCCAAAGCAAAGAAGATATTACAACTTGGTGATCACAATAGACCACAAATAACTCTTGGAGATCACAATAGACCACAAATAACTTTTCCCACAAAAACAAGATCCTATAGATGTGATAGCTAAAGTGTGAGAAAACAAAGTATTTGGAAAGAAAAATAACAAAGAAAAACTCTTTGTAAAAACACCAAATAGATATTGAAATCAAGATCGAAACAAATTTCCCAAAGATTCTCTTTTCCTTGATTTTTCCAACACTTTAAAACACATAAAAGATAAATCTTTTAGCACAAAAACTCTTCTAAAAACTTGCTGCTAAACACTTGAAAAGATGAGAATAAAGACTCTTAAAATTCTTGTTGAAAACAGCCCAACAGATGGCTTATTTATAGCCTCCCAAAAAACTAGCCGATGGCAGCCTGGAAAGGTCCAGATTGCCCTTCCGGTCAACCAGCCGGTCGATCGGCCCAACGGTCATATTTCTGACCGTTGTGCCTCCGGTCGACCGGGCACAGCCCGTCGGTCGATTGGCCGGTCGACCGGTAGTACCCGAGAGTGGAGTACTTTCAGTCGATCGACCGTCAACCGGGCACAGCCTGTCGGTCGACCACCTGGTCGACCGATAGTACCCGAGAGTGGGGTACTTTCAGTCGGTCGACCGCGCAGTCGATTGACCTACTTGGTCGGTCCTTCTGCACGTCTCGTGCACATCGGTCGACGGTCCGGTCGACCGGCCCCTGGTTCGGTCGACCGTCCGGTCGACCGCTAGTAGGATCTGGCTGAAATTTTTAGACTTGAAACTTGGTCAATTTAACATCTATAAAATCTCATAAAATCACATTAATTCCACAAAAAGCAGTTCTCATAATTTTTTGAAGAACAAATATTTGTGACTAAAATTCAACACATATTACAAACTATTTGAACTATTTTTGTGATATTGAAATTAGGCTTTAAACCAAAAACCATATTTTCCAAAACTTGAATTTTGAAATGAAAAACCATTTTCTCCAAAACTTATATGGATATAAAAACAAGATATTTAAACTACATTTAAAGCAAGATGTGCATGGATAGAATCCAATACACATATAAGATATATATCTATATTTTTGATATGAAATCCAAAACCAGTTAAACCGAAATCAATAAACTTTAAACTTGTGTGTATGTGTGTGAACTTGAGCATATCAACACTATCTATCTTACACATGATCTAAACAAAAACTAAAACTAAACAAACCGAAGTTTTCTTATAGAACTCCTTTTCCAAGTCGACTCGATTCAAACACGATCCAAAGAGCATGACTCCAACCGAGTGCCAGATGTGATCTTGACGCGCGAGCTCTTGAATCTATATGTGTTAGCTCTAAAACTCCTTTGTTGTAGCTAATCACCTACTTAGATCTTGATCAAATATCTGAAACTAATTTAGCAAAAGATCATTAGTGCTATAACTGCATGAGTTAATCATCATTAAAACTAGAGGGATGGGCCTTTGGACCAACAATCTCCCCCTTTTTGATGATGACAAAACTCATGGAGTTATATATGTATGGATTAAAGATAAGCTTCATAGAAGCTCCCCTTTAACTCGTGCATAACAATAAATAAATATATATTCAATGAAGTGCATAAACTAAACACAAAACATATATGCATAAACATGATATAAACATGCATATATAAGCTCTTTAAATTCTTCTCCCCTTTTTAACAATTCATCAACATAGGGGCGAAGGAAAAACAACCAATAAAGATGTATATATATGTGATATACATTCATGAAGGAGAGACGTTAAGTTAACTCCCCCTGCATACATGCATTACATGAAGAAGGGATGACTAGACCCTAACCACATAAAGTATAATAAACAATGTATAAGCGGAGATTTTAAGCTCCTCCTACACATGTGTATCACGTAAATAAGAGGGGTCAACTCCTTAATATGAGATACACTCAACATGAATCTATATATAGAGAAGATGCGAAGTTCCCCTTGAATATAGGCAAAACATATCATCACATCTTAAAAGAAAATTTTTGATAATACTTAAAACAGAACTTGAATTTTCTTAAGTTAACAAAATAAGTTTTGATACCAATAGTAAATTTTGATGCCAATTGAAAGTAAAAACCAAATTTTTGGGTAAACACTAAAATTATTTTGCAATAAGGATACCAAATTGAGAATAATACCAATTTAAAATTATTGATACCAATATTGAAAATGTTAGCATATACTAAAATAAAGTACTTTTCCTCATAAAGAGTGGGAGTAAGATACCAAATGAAAATAAAATAGATTTAAAGATAAAAAAAGAATTTCTCCCCTTTATGAAATACGAATGAAAGCAATGCATAAGCTTGTATAAGATACCAATTGAAAAATAATTGACACTATGTTCTAAATCAAGCTTAGTAAAGAATAATTTATGCTTATAAGAAAAATTTAGAGACATTATAAAACAAGCACAATCAAATCATATATATGTATGTATGGAAATATCAATTGAAATTTGAAGCATACATATATAGAAAAACACTTATGAGCATATAAACATATGAAATATCATGAAGATCATGTGTATAACTCACACCTACCACCCTATTCATGCACAAGTTTGAAAGATTTTCAATAAGAATACACAAGGCATGGTCGCCAACCATCCACCCTTGGAAGGAAGGGGTTTTCAAAAATATGAGTTTGAAAATAATTTAACATGTTTGAAAACTATACCAATTTAAAAATATGAACTAGTTTAAGATAATTTTTAAAGTAACTAGTTAAAAATTCTTCAAAACATGAAACCAAATCATGTATCTCATGAAGCATGCGTTTTACACAAAATTGTCACTCAAGATCTACAAAGCTCAAAAATGTACCCATAAAACAAAGTCATGAGTAAACACAAATAATGTGAGTATACAAGAATCATGTGAAAGCATAATCATGAAAATAGGCAATGAAGCTCATATGAAATTTCTTTTATCAAAAACAAGAAATCATCAAAACTAAGTACACTTCAAGGTATATGTATGTTTTATTCAAACTAAAAGTATACATACATATCCAAAACATAAACGAGTCCATAAAAGAATTTTATATGAAAGCAAATGACTCTAGGATAGACATGTATATCCATTAGTTTTAGACAAATTAACATATACATGAAGCTAAACACATTTTTATGAAAACATGTACAAAAATAGGAAATACAAGTTAAATACAAAAATCATCAAAACTAGGTTATACAAGTTTATCTAATGAGTACAAATGAGCAATAGAGCACAAATATATAATAATCAAATGTGGCTCACTAGTTACACAAGTATAAGCACAAGTTTTAATAAAAAACTACATCTAAACAAGTAATCAAAAATGAAGCATAAAAGAAAGCATAAACCAATATGATCATTATGTTAAATGCACATGTTTTAGAGCTAGGATATACATATTAGCTAAATTATAAATCCATATGAACATGGGTGTATCTCAAATTCTACATATGTATATCACAAGTCTAATAAACATTGCGTTTAAGTATAATGAACATGAAAAGTTAAAACATGCTAAAAGTTAAACAATAAGAGCATGTAAATAAAATAAGGAGTTAGAGATAGTTATCAAAACCAATAGGCTAATCTCTAGGTCTCTAAACCATGGTGGTCCTCCCACAAAGCATCCTTGAAGGTGATGCATCCAATGTAGTGACCATCAATTTCAATTGCATCCACCATCAAGGCACCAATACCCTCACGTTAAGTGAGAGCCCACTCCTACATCAAATAAAATAGGAGTGGATTTTGGTACCCATACCTTATTGGGTCCATGGGGGTTAGCACCTTTCCTAACCCAAACAAATTTGTTTGCAAAATTAGAACTATTTAATCTATCATAACAAAATTTTGCAAGGTGGCCCTTACGTCCACAATGTGTACAAGTGTACACATGAGCATACATAATGTCATGTGTGTGAACATGAGAAGCATGTGTATGCCGTGATTGGTGTGCATGAATATGTAGAACTTGTTTCTTTCGAAACATAGATTCCAATTTCTTATGTTCCATAGCACATTGGCTCAAAGTGGAGCCCAAATAATCTACATTTTTCTTCAACATGCAAATATCATTATTAATACTTGAAGAAAAAGTGGAGCATGCAATAGAAACACTAGATGATGGAGCTATAGTAGCATGGCAAACATGGGAATTTAAATCATTTTTCAAAGAAGTATTTTTCTTTGAAACTAAATCCAATTTTTTTGAAATTAAAGCAATTTTATTTTTCAAGGAATCATTCTCTTTTAAAATAATTTCAAGTTTTGTAGATAAAACCTTATTTTTCTTTAAAACAATATCAAAATCATTTTTACTCTTAAAAATTTCATTTTTCTTTAAAACAAGCTCAAGTTGGATTTTCAAGGGGTCTCTTTCACTTGAAATATCAACCCTCTCTTGTAGAACTATGTCTAGCTTTGAAACCAAATTCTCATTTTCTAATTTTAATTTAAAACTTTTCTTTTTCAAAAGTTTATACTTTTCTAGCAAGTTTTCACAAAATAATGAAAGTTCTTAATTTAAAGCATCGGCAGCCATATTATCATCACCAGAAGAACTAGCAATATCATCTAGTTGAGTATCCGAGCTTACCTCAAGGGAATCATTTCCTTGGATCATGAAACAAGCTTGTTCGGACTCATCTCCACTAGATTTTTTCTCCACATAGTTTGTTATTTGAAGCATGGGAGAGGTCAAAGTATTCCACACTGCAAAAGCGGAATCACAATGAGAAATAATAGATAAATATTCTTTACTATGTGAATGCTTTAATGCATCTAGGGCTTGTGCATTAGCTCTATATGCTTGTCATTACAAAGATAATTGGTTGTGGCAAGGTAAACATGCATTCTTAGGGTTTTAAGGTACATGGACATCTTAACTTTCCAAATATCAATATTGATAACATCATACATGGGAGGGGCAAGAAAATTCATAAGTGTATAAACAATATGTGTGCAAATACAATACTAGATTAGCTAACCAAGATCTCACTCCTAAGTGGTTAAACCTAATATCAGGAGCGTTGGCTCTGATACAAATTGAAAATACACCTAAAGAGGGGGTGAATAGGTGTACTACCTAATCTAATGCCAAATGATGCGAAATTAAAAACTAACACACTATGTGTAATCAAAGAGTGTAGACGAATTTCCGGTGAAGGGCTCTGGACTATCTCCACTAGATTCCTCTAAATAAGAGTTGAGGTGCTATATGAAGCTCTCTTGGTTCTACACAAGTGGGAACACACAAACAATATCTAGCATGTATGATATGAATAATATAGAGCAATGCAAGATATAAGAGAGATAGAGTTTAGAGATAGTGGATCAAACGCAAACACTGAGATATGTTTCGAGGTTCGAGTCACTGCTCTACCTCTCCGCCTTCACACAGAAGGATTTTCGCTATGTCCACACAGGACCTCCCACACAGGGAACCTCCACCAAGGAATTTGCAAATACAAACTTAGGAGTACGCAACTCCTCTCTCCAAACACAACCTCCTCTACACAAGAGGCATGGCACAAGGGCAAAAGAATAATTACCTCTACACAAGAGGGATAAGGCACAAAGCCAAACCACAACCACAATCACCTCTACATAAGAGGGATAAACACAAACCCAAAACAAAGAAGAGATTACAACTTGGTGATCACAATAGACCACAAACAACTCTTGGTAATTATAATAGATCACAAATAATTTTCCCCACAAAAATAAGATCCTATAGATAGGATAGGTATGATAGCTAAAGTATGAGAAAACAAAGTGTTTGGAAAGAAAAAACAAAGAAAAACTCTTTGGAAAAACACCAAATAGATTTTAAAATCAAGATCAAAACCAATTTCCCAAAAGCTATCTTTTTCTTGATTTTTTCAACACTTTAAACACATATAAGATAAATCTTTTAGCACAAAAACTCTTCTAAAAACTTGCTGCTAAGCACTTGAAAAGATGAGAATAAAGGCTTTTAAAATTCTTGTTGAAAACAGCCCAAGAGATGACTTATTTATAGCCTCTCAAAAAACTAGCCGTTGGCAGCCTGGAAAGGTCCAGATTGCCCTGCTGGTCGACCGGCCGGTTGATCGGCCCAACAGTCATATTTCTTACCGTTGTGCCTCCGGTCGACCGCTCGGTCGACCGGGCACAGCCTGTCGGTCAACCGCCCGGTGGATCAGCAGCACCCGAGATTGGGGTACTTTCAGTCGGTCGACCGCGCGGTCGACCGGCCTACTTGGCTGGTCCTTGTGCATGTTTCGTGCACATCGGTCGATCGGTCTAGTCAACCGACCCCTGGTTCGGTTGACCGTCCGGTCGACCGCTTGTAGGATCTGGCTGAAATTTTGAGACTTGAAACTTGGTCAATTTAACATCTATAAAATCCCATAAAATCACATTAATTACACAAAAATCAGTTCTTATAAATATTTGAAGAACAAATATGTGTGACTAAAATTCAACACATATTACAAACTATTTGAACCATTTTTGTGATATTGAAATTAGGCTTTAAACTGGAAACCGTATTTTCTAAAACTTGGATTTTGAAATGAAAAATCGTCCTTTCCAAAACTTAAATGGATACAAAAATAAGATATTTAAACTACATTTAAAGCAAGATGTGAATGGATAGAATCCAATACACATATAAGATGTATATCTATGTTTTTGATATGAAATCCAAAACCGGTTAAACTGAAACCAATAAACTTTAAACTTGTGTGTATGTATGTGAACTTGAGCATATCAACACTATCTATCTTACACAAGATCTAAACAAAAACAAAAACTAAACAAACTGAAGTCTTCTTGTAGAACTCCTTTTCCAAGTCGACTTGATCCAAACATGATCCAAAGAGCATGGCTCCAATCGAGTGCTTGATGCGATCTTGATGCGCGAGCTCTTGAATATATATGTGTTAGCTCCAAAACTCTTTTGTTGAAGCTTATCACCTACTTAGATCTTGATCAAATATCTGAAACTAATTAAGCACAAGATCATTAGTACTATAACTAAATGAGTTGATCAACATCAAAATTAGAGTGATGGGCCTTTGGGCCAACAAAAGTAATATAACACACAAATGTGTTTCTTAAGCTATATGCAATGCAGATGTACCTTTTGTCTAGCACTCTTCAACAGTAATGTAAAGAAACAAAATAAACAGATGCCTTACGATGTAAGAGTATAAACGTTTTTATCATTTACAGCGCAACAAGTTACAGTTGATTTAAAATTAGTATATGCAGTGATCTAAATCTGAAAATTAATAACTGCAGAGGGTAAAACTTTAAATTTCAAGAAACCTGCAAGAAGGAAGGTTATTAGTCCTTCCACAATTGCCATGCAAACGCTGCTTTTCTCGCATTTTCGCGGCAAAATTGTGGTGCCCTGATCTCTGCTTTTTAAAGCAAAGCTCAAGGTAGCAATATATCTACCGCAACTTTTTATTTTCTGATATTAGCCCCTGTATGCCAAAACAGAGAAGAAAAAGGGATTAATTCGTTAAAGTAAATCAAAAAGAAAGAAAACTTATCGTCTTTCTCTGGCAACGGCGCCAAAATTATGACTGAGCCAAATCTGCACCGAAAAATACAGATTTTTAGAATAATGCTAGGTCCTCGATGTTATCGTGTAGCCTAGAGCTAACGGGTCATAATCCACAGGGAGGGAGAGCGATGGAAGCGTTGTGTAAGTTTCTTTTTTTTAATTTACCCAAAACAAGTTAAGGCTTATTTTCTCAGTTTTATAAAAAAACAAAAATAGTTAAGTTAAGAAAGAGATGTAGAAGAAGATATGGTGGTATTGTTGATATTTTATTTATAAATGAAAAGGAAACAAAGGAGATAAAGAAAAGTGTTGGTGCAAAAATCAGAAATAAAAGAAGAGTACTTAAGATGGTTTTTTTAGTTCAAAAGAAAAGGAAAAAAGTTCAAAAGAAAAAAATTAAAAGAGAAAGTGTTGATTGAAAATTGTTAAATTAATCTAAGAAAGAAAAATAGAAAAGAGATAAACGAAAAATATTTACCTCTATTGTAGATTAACATACCATGATTAGATGTGAAGTAATGTAAAGCAAAGCAGTAGAAAGAAGTACATGAAAGCAGTGTTTGGCCAAATTGAGTACGATGAAGAAAAGTGAGAAAACTCCATTGATTGTCACCTTCAATATAAGCTTCTTAAAGAAAAGATTATATAGTATCACTCTATAATAACTATTCCTCTCTTTTAATCACGTAACTCTCTCTAACCTAAAAATAAAATAAAAGAAAAAATTAAAATTACATTGAAGAAGAAAAGAAAAAACTAATATAAACTAACCTAAATCTCTCTCTAGAGTGGTGCCCTTTCTGCCTTCGAGGTAGAGAAAAGTAGAGGGATAGGAAGAGTATGAAGATAGAGGGAGCTGGCTATTTTTGAATTTGAATCCTCCTCTTATCTCCAAACTTGATTTGATTTATCCAGAATTTTTTGTGAAAATTCAATTTTGATCTGTAGCTTGTTATTGTATTGATTGCTGAATATGACTTATCCATCGACAGAATTGAAAAGAGTGATCAATATAAGAATTATAGCGTCCTTTATGTTTTCTTTCTAGATTATCTTGACTCATCAGATTTGAGTTTCGGTAGCAAACGTTATGATTAAAATACTATAGAATGTCCAGTCTGAATCTGAGTCTAAATTGATTTAAAACTCTGAATTTACAAAGATTTTCATCCTTATCTCTAAATATGATTGACTCATCTCATCTGCTGATCTTCTCTCTATCCATTTATCATCAGCGAAAGTGATAGGGTCTTCAAACAATCTATTTTTTCTTGAAATTAGATGATATTATCTTATCTTATCTGATATATCCAGTTTTCAGAAAGATAGCTTATAGAACCTTTGAATTTGATTCGATCCCCTTTCTTTTAAACTTTTGTATTTAATTGAATAAATTTCATGCTTCTCTTCTCTCTATCATATTTTGCATGAATTAGGACATTAAGACAAGTTATTGGCAATATTTATTACAAAATATATATAAAAATGTAATAATATTTATGTAATATATGTGTCCAAACACATATGCCTTAGGATAAACTAAAAGACTAAGTGAAAATTTTAGTTTTAATCCAAGCCTAAATTAATAATAAATATTTGCATCGAGACTAAGTATAAGAATGAATAATTTAGTGATCCTAAGACTTATAGATTACTTGATTTCCTCAAAAATATTTCAAATATTTTCTCTTTCAAAAATAGAATTTCGAAAATACTATCATTTTGTTTTTCTTTCTTTATGGATTTTGTGGGTGTAATTCACTGAAAACTCTCACGAGATAAAACTTATCATCTAGGGGTAACCTAAAGGTTTAACGGCTTGTTGCACGTGCTAAGTGCATCTACGAAAGTGAGTTAGGTTAGATTAGTTTAGTTTAGATTTTTCTTTTTTGCTTCACTCAAGGACGAGTAAAAGATAGGTGTGAGTGTGTGATTGGTCATCAATAATGCATATTTTTAGTCACATTTTCATACTTATTTTTTTTATAAAACATTATTACATTTGGATTTGGGTCTTAAATCTAGAGAAGGAAAAGGATAGAATAAGATAAATCCTCATCCCAATTGAAGATAAAGGTGGACTTCTATTAGAATTCTGGTTACTTGCACCACAAGTCGAAGATAAAGGGGAGAAAATTTGAATTTAACCCGGATTTAAAGATCACTTGATCTCCAAGTTATCTAGGAGATCAAAATATTTAAAAATTCAGAGATCAAACGTAGATTCTGAGGATAGATCTTTACATGAACTAACGAGATGAAACCACACGCCAAAGCGTGTGACCATACTTCACAAAAAAGCCGCGGCGACCCTTTTTTTACAGCGGAAAAGTGGCTATCTAGAAGATTTGTATGTGGAGTTTTGGTGGATATGTTCGTGTGGGACTCCACTTCTCAAATCTTTTATAAATACCCCTAAAGAGCAGCAGAGGAGAGGCATCTCAGAGCAGAGATCACATTAAGGTTTAATTTTAGTTTAGATTTTGAATTTCCACGTAATTTTAGTCTTTGTACGAGGAGGATGACGAGCATTGTAATTGAATCGTGACAATCAATAAACATGTTATACCTTTCTATTTTTTTGTTGGTTTTAAAATTTGTTTTCTTACTTTCTTTATTTCTTGCTTTTTTTTACATGCTTTGCTTACCATGATATTTAGGTAAATCTTTTCTCATGGCTAGCTAAGATATCACCACCATCACATCTAATGTCTCGTAGATCATATGCATGCCTACTCCAATCTTTATTCTTGAAGATTCATAAGGATAAGCAGCTAGGTTAAACACTTTTTAATTATTCTTCTTGATCTGTACCTGATAATGATCTTGATATTTTAACATTCAACTTTAAAAAGTGTTAGGGTTAAAGATTTGCTTGTACTTTCTAATGATCTTTCTTACTTTATACTTGACCGACAATCTTAATATTGTAATGTTACATCTTGGTTACTGCTATTTCAACCCGTACCTTAGTTTTTGTCTTACGTACCTTACTTGATCTTATTATAGAATATCATATTTAGGATTTGAAGTGAAGTAATTATCTATCTAGCTTTAACATGTAAGGTGATCGATTATTAGTAAGTTATGAACTTTTTTTGGTTAACACTTTATCCCAATACAATCCATCTTTTCTTTTTTTTAAGTTCTAACAACAAAGAAGATCATAAAAGCTTCTATCGCATCTCTCCCTGAGGTTTGACCCACTTTAGCCCTCGCTATCATGGTTAAATTAAGGAAGACAGAGACACGCTTCGATCCAGATAACTTCACTCTAACCCTTTTACTTAATCTTTGCTTTTTCTCGATCAAATTTTAGCGCCATTACCGGGGAGCATAAAATAAACATTGCATTCTAACTAAATTCTTCTCTGTTTGTGTCTACTGGGACATTTACAGAAAGTTAGCATCTGCAAAGAATTAGAAGTACTGCATAGCCACTGCCCTAGAAGGCAGAATACCATAATGCGAAAAAAGCCGCAAAAACGCAGTAATCCCAGTGAGTTAGGGTTATGTTTTCTTCTGTAGTTATTGAACCAGAGTTCTGTAGTAGTTGTTAGATTTTACTGTAACTTATCTGGACATTGTTTCTAACAATAACATAACTTGTGATTGAAATTTAAAAACCGGATAAACTTGCATCTAAGCATTCGTTTATTTTTATTTTAAATTTCCAATTACTGTCAAAGAGTGCTGGAGATCGAGGTAAGTTTGCATAGCATCTAGATTAGGAAACACTTGTGGCGATTTAATTGGTTTGAGTGATACTATTCTATTATTTTGCACACTTGCACAAAATCGACTTAAGGATAAAACCCCTAACAAGATAAGATGGGAAAGTCATTACCCTTCTTGGCCCACAAATAACATCTCATTTGTACTCACAACCAAAGACTAAATTTAAAATTTGAATAGATGTTGACCTTATGGACTTCTCGGACTCACTAGGAGATTAATCTAAGGAGGAAGTTGTTCGAATTTGACTCTTGTCAAATAGTGACTAGGCAGGGGATTGAGAGGTGAAACCTCAAAGGTTGGTGGTTTTACATAATAAGGCCCGTCTTTGATGGATACCTCCCTCCCATCGATCTTGCCACCTACCTGGCTGATTAACTCATAATTGTAGGCGGTCTAAAAATCACTGAAGACAAGTCGGCAAAAAGCAGAATCCAAACTCTAAACACAAGGCTAATCATCGCCATCAGTGCAGCACCAAGATATGAGAGTTAAAACCCGTGTCTCAACATCACTGCAAGGACCAAGACGCGAGGGTTGAAACCCACATCTCAGCGTTACAGCAGTACCAAGACGCAGAGTCCAAAATCCGCGTCTCACGTGAAGCTTGACGCAGAATTAGAAGCTCGCGTTTCTCAAGCATCACCTCAATGGTAAAACGCGAGGCCTAAAGCCTGCGTCTCAGTTATAACTGCCCTTATTACTGGGTCAATTACTGCCCACGTAATGAGAGAGTTAACCCCCATTATGTAGTATTTTTAGGGACACGTTTACCCCCTAAAACCTCTATAAATAGCCTAATTTGCTATGGAAGAGGGGTCAGAAAATTCTTGACAAAAAGAACTTCGATTGTAAGCCGTATAAGTATCAAGACCTCCAGCTGAAAAGAAAGAGAGAGTTCAACTCTTCTAACAACTAGCTGCATACAAGTTCGTTTTTGCCTACAATCTCTTTGAGATTCTTGGTGGACAGGAGCTGTGTTACTTAATCCACTATCCAAAGAGAGGATTCCCAAGAGGTCTTGACGTTCACACGGTTAACGAAAATAAGATTCACTTTCGATCGTCAAATCAAGAACCCAACATTAAACAAAGGGGAGGTTTGAGCTTGAATATCTCCCCTCTCTTGTGAAAGGATTATTAATCCGCTGTAATTTTCTTTACAATCAAATAAAGAATTTACTCCTCGATCTTCTAATTTTTTCACCAAACAAGAGATGACTCCACTAGGGACCACTTTCTCTACCGATGAGTAAGTCGTGGCGCAAGGTGATGTCACCTACATGAGAAAAATGATCGAATCACTCATTGTCGAGTTCGACCAGGCAAAGATGAAGAGTTCCTCTCTTCTGGCTCCAAGAGCCCTAGAGTGCGGCAGTACCGCAATGTCTCCTTGGGGACCCGCTCTCCAGTTCACTCTGAGATCCCTTAAGATACGACTGGCAAAAAGAGTGTTATGGCTAATCATATCACACGTAACACCAGCGTCAACGTCTCCCATGAGACCCGCGAGGTTAACGTTGCTGATATTCAGCCCATTCATGCTCGTCCTCTTCCTCAGTTCCAGCTCACCGAGGGTTCCCATCAACCCGTACGGTGTAACCAGAACGCTGAGCGATGACAGAGATGACGTGTGCGTCAACTACATGCGCGAGAAGCTGGAACAATTACCTGTCCAGCACATGTAGAACGCGAGCCTCAAGCCCACGTTTTTCCTAAACCACGACAAACGCGTGAAGTCCGCGTTTGGAGACCTAAACGCGAAGCCCACCAGGCCTGCATTTTTGAAGCTCCACTTCCCAAACGTAGCGTTCAGCAGCGCGAGGACTATGCTTCTTCTCAGAGACACGAGACCCGCTTCTCTACAACCAGACGCGAAAGTGAGAAAACTCGTGTATCTCAACCGTCGCTAACCAAATGCGACAATCAGCAATGTGAGGTCCGCATCTCTGCTCAGCAGAGGCACGAGACCCACGTTCCGAAGTCAAAACGCGAGAGTTGCGCCTGCTCTACACAACGCGAGCTCCGCGTTTCTGAACCCTGCGTCTCAGATTCTCGATGTAAGGATGACTCTCAGAAGCTGAAAAGCCCTCGATAACCCAAGGTCAATCTCTTTGATCCCCTCCCACAGATCTAAGAGATTACTTGACGAAGAAAAGGAGTGCTAATCAGATCACTCCGTCTTGTTGCTGTGAACGGCTCATCACGACAATGCTCTCGGAATGCCGTTGTAGCCAACATATAAGCAAACAGTCGGTGTTCAGACGATTGACCCCAACCTCCCGATCAGCTAAAAGGTATCGCTCTAATAGAAGGAGAACCTTTTCTGACATGGAGAACCCTGAAGTCACTGCAAACATAGCAAACAGAAGTAGGGAAAAATAACCAGCAGTCAGCTCTGATGAGTCTGACACGGAACCAGAGGGAGTCTATCGGCATACTCGCACTCGGACTGGTGCGGTCGCCCTGATCAACTATAGTGCCCTAGCTCGGGGCATTGAACTAAATGAATCACATTCCGCCGTTGCAGAATTGCAAGCCTCGAACTCTTCTATAGAGAAGGAAGTCTTCGCATACATGACAAATACTCCTGAGGAGACGGCCAGGCGCTTTGAACAGCAAGCCTAAGTCCAGAGGGAACAATTCGATATGATTCACACTCAACAAGAATCTATCGATACCCTCAAGCAGATGCTGACACAATTGCTTGAAGACAAGAGGAAGTTTGCTGACAAAACTTCTTCTAAAAAGTCTAAAGGCAAACGAAAAGAAGGAGAAAGCTCATCTTCCGTACATATCGAAGAGAAGGAGCAATATGATTCCGAGTCATCTAAATCCTCATCTAAGGAGGAAGGCAACCCGGACCATGGGAGTATTCACTCTAAAAGAATGAGTCAATTGGAGCAGCGTCTGGAAGCCCTTACCAACCGGAAAGGCCTCCAAGAAGCAGGAGTGACCCGACCGTATCCGGCTGAGTGGGACCTTGTTCCATACCCTCCTAATTTCAAAGCCCCGACCCTACAGACTTTTGATGGCAAAAGGTAATCGAACCAACATATCTACTACTTCAAGTCTCAGACAGGAAATATGGTAGATAATGCTGCCATCTTGGCACGTTTGTTCATCGGAACGCTAAAAGGGCTTGCCTTTGAATGGTTCATGAAACTCCCAGAAGGCTCCATTAAAAATTGGGGTGATTTGGAGAAGCTCTTCCTAACACGCTTCTTTGAAGATGACTCAGAGATTTCAATGCCTACTCTCCTGGCCACGAAGCAGCCAAAGGGAGAGTCAGTCAAATCATTTGTAGAGAGATTTTAGAATATGGCACTCCAATGTCCTAGCGGTATGACCCAGGCCACCCTGGTAGAAACATGCCGCCACAATCTACAAACTTCACTCCTAGCCAAAATAGGAGTTTCTGAAAGCCGCATCTGGAAGCAATTGGTCCAGCAAGGTGAACATGCTGAAGAAATGGTCACCAGGTTTAGGCAAAAGAAAACAAGCCAGACCCGACAAGTCGACAAGGCGCATGCCAGAAACATCTTTTCAATCAAAAAGAAAAGATAATTTGGTGACGGAGACAAAATCCCTCGTCAAACCTCAGCCAGTTAGGGGAGGTGGTTCTTCAAGCCAGCCACGCGTCAACAAGCAGTATTCCTTCAAAGACGAGCATGTCGATTCGTTGTTCAAGCTACTCAATAAGAGCAACAGATTGAAGCTTCCTAAAGCTAGACGTTTTGAAGAAGTCGGCAAGTCCGATAATCCTAACTACTGCCTGTATCATAGGATGTTGGGGTGCCCCATCAAGAGCTGTTACATCTTCAAAGACATCCTTCAAGCATTGATCGATGCAGAAGTGCTAAAACTCCGTCCAGAGCAGAAGAAAGTGACAGCTAATATGACATCATTCCTTCAGTTTGGACAACAGCCTCCAGCACCGTCTGGAGTTGTTCCCATCACGAAAGGGGAACTAAGAATGATCAATATGGACTCACATCATCAACAAGAGAAGGGTCTTGTACCTGTCCCCACACCTCAAGGAGAAATTATGTGGGTTCATCCCGACCTTGTGGAAGGCCAACAGTGGACTACTGTTACAAATAGAAGTCCAAAGGCAAAACAAAAGCTTCATCCTGCAACGTGATGTGCGCTTCTTCCCGGGAAGCAGAAACTGACATTCCCTCAATAACTGATTCGGAAGAGGAAACAATCGTCCTTGCCGCAAAACCGGATAAACTGCTCGTGACAGAAACTCGTTCGGGTCAGTTGTATTTAAAGAAGTATGATGAGATGGCGGCAAGCCCTCCTAAACCTACTGCAGAATCAGCCAAGCCCCCGCGAAGTACCCGATGGAAAAGAAGAAAGAGCTTCGGTTTTCCAAGGCTCTCCCAAAGGACAATGCGGAAGGATCCACATCACCTTACCGCTTTGACGTCCTGGCTCAATTGGCCAATATCCCGACCGGAATCACCCTTTACGAGCTCCTGAGGCTATCAAGGTCAACAAGAGAAGCTCTAAGGGAAGCCCTAGCTGATACTGAGGTCTTCATGGCCTAGATTCCGGCTAGATCACGGGAGAAGGATGAAGAGGATTGCCTCCATGCCTCCCAAAATGCTCCCTGCATCACCTTCACGACAGATGACATGCAGGTCAAGGGAAAACATGTTCGGCCCCTATACTTCATAGGGTATATTGGGTCATCTGAAGTAAGCCGCATTCAGGTAGATTCAGGATCCGCGTTGAGCATCATGCCTCGCCGGGTCATGCAGCACTTAGGAATCCCCACCCACTGATTGAGCACCTCTCAGACTACCATCTATGATTTCAATGCCAATGGTACGCGCCCAATGGGGATGATCAAGTTCAAATGTCAGATCGAGGACCTAAAGTCCTAAGTAACGTGCTATGTGATCGACGCTGACACTTCGTACAATTTGCTGCTAGGACAATCGTGGATTCATCGTAATTCCATCGTCCCCTCCACTCTCCATTAAGTTATGAAGTACATTAACGAAAGTGAGAAAGTCAGAACGTTGATTGCTGAAAGGCATCCGTTCAAAGGGGTAGAGAACTATTTCACAGTCTCCCTCCTATACCAAGACTCTCTGGAAATGAACGAGAATTCACAATTAGAAGAACCATACTCTGGTAACGAAGCTGACACTGAGCCAGAAGTGGAAGAAAAGTGCATGTGGGAATTAAATCCACTTGTAACGAGCATTAATCAGCTCGATGTTAATAACACCGCTGATGACGTAGGCGAGTGGTATATTAATGAAGAGTTGAATTTGGCTTACTTTTGCCTCTGATTCAGTGCCATCAGACACTAGTACCGAGATGGATAGTGACCCCTGGTTGGCAATGGATGCTCTGACATCATTACATGTACCAATGAAGTCATCCTTCGAAATGTACCGGGATGTCGGTGATGCGCAAGAATCAGTCTTCATGGTCCTAGTAAGACGCAAAGGCCAAAAACTAATTCTTTTTGGACAAATCAAGTCTGAAATAATGTCTCGTCAAGAGTCAGAAAGCGAGAGTGAATCTCCTCAGTTCACTCATTATGAGCCAAATATACTCAGGATGATGGAAAGCATGGGGTATGATCTGACAAATGGTCCTGGTTTGAACTTTGGCAAAGGAAGAAGAACACTACTCTGGTCTTTCGTTCCGAAAGGGAAGACCCCTGACTATTACTATCAAACTCGCAGGGGTTTGGGCTATGTGTCAACTCCAATCCCGTCAGTGTCTGAGTCTGAAGAGTTATCATATCATAACTACTCGTCTGGCACGTCATCGTGGGAGTTGGATGTTAGCGTCGGCAACCTCTTCAGAGAACTTTCAGTATACATGGTTTCAACAAGCCACCTGGAAGACAGAGATGAAGAAATGATCCAGTCTGATACAGATCCTTGGATCAAACACCTAAACACTCTCTGAGATATTCGCTTTGAACAACGCGAACCACCCACGAAGGATAAAGTTACCCAGATTAATCTGGGAGATGAGGCCAATCCTACGCCCATCTTTATAAGCGAAAGCCTATCATCCTCCGAGAAAGAAGATTTAATATCTCTTGTGTGGGAGTATATAGATGTTTTCGCTTGGAATTACGAGGACATGCCCGGGCTTGATCCTCAAGTCGCCATGCATCGCCTTAACATTAATTCAGACGTGAAGCCAGTCAAACAGCAGCAGTGACGATTCCGTCCAGAAATAATGGAAGCTATCCAGTTAGAAGTCAAGAAGCTTATAGACTCTGGTTTCATTAGGGAGGAGCAACATCCTGGTTGGATAGCCAATATCGTCCCCGTTACCAAGAAAAATGGAAAGATCCGGATTTGCATTGATTTTCGCGATCTAAATGAGGCCTGTCCCAAAGATGAATTCTCTCTCCCAATCATGGATGTCATGATTGACAATACGTGCGGGTTTGTACGAATGCCCTTCATGGATGGATTCTCAGGGTAAAATCAAATCAAAATGTACTCTGATGATGAAAAACATACTTCTTTTAGGACACCACTAGGAGTATATTGCTATACTATCATGCCCTTCAGACTGAAGAACGCAGGGCCAATATATCAGAGAGCTATGAATGCAATTTTCCACGAACACATGCGTAAAATAGTAGAATGCTACATTGCAGTGAAAAGTCGCACCAAGGGTGACCACATAGCCGATCTGAAGACAGTCTTTGAAATCATGCGGGCACATCAGTTGAAGATGAACCCCACCAAATCCTTCTTGGGGTATCCAACGGTAAATTCCTAGGGTTTGTAGTGACATCCAAAGGAATTCACTTAGACCCGAAAAAAGTCCGCGCTGTTCAGGAGATGCAACCTCCAAGGAATCTCAGGGAGCTTAGAGGATTGCAAGGGAGACTAGCATACATCCGGAGGTTTATCTCAAATCTCTCCGAAAGATGCCAACCCTTCACCAAATTGATGAAAAAGGGTGTCACATTCATTTGGGATGATGCTTGCTAACAAGCATTCGAGGAAATCAAACGATACCTCACGCAACCACCTGTCCTTACAGTTTCGGTGTTGGGAAAACCTTTCCTGATATACGTTCGAGCAATAGATCATTCTTTAGGAGCTTTGTTAGCTCAGAATAATGATCAAGGACATGAGTAGGCAATCTACTATCTGAGCAGAACTATGATCAGAACCGAGCATCGGTACAACCCGATCGAAAAAGAATGTTTGGCGTTGGTGTTCGTTGTCCAAAAAATGCGACACTACTTGGTAGGCCAAACTATAAATGTCATATCAATAGTCAGCCCTTTGAGGTTGCTCATGACGAAGCCATCATCACTAAATGGCCGACTGGGAAAATGAGCCTTACTGCTATCCCAATATGAGATGCGCTTTTTACCACAAAAAGCCGTGAAGGGATAAACGGTGGCAGATTTCCTGGCTGAACATTCAAATCTGAGAGCAACCGAACTTTACGAAGATTTCCCAGAAGAAGTCGCTGAAGTTTATCTGACCCAGATAGCTTTTGAAAGACAAGTGTGGCAACTCTTTTTCGACGGTGCATGAGAACAAGTCCGCAAGGGCATATCATGGCAGGAGTGGGGGTAGTACTGGTCTCCCCGCAGAACTATGTAATCCCTCGAGCTTTCTCATTAAACGAGCCCTGTTTCAACAGTGTAGCGGAATATAATGCCCTCCTGATTGGAATGCAAATCACCAATGAGATTGGTGTTAAAAATCTCGAAGTATACGGTGACTCTAAACTCATCGTTAACCAAGTTTGCGGAGAGTACGAAGTCAGACATGAAGACTTAGTACCCTATTACAACGCAACTATCTCTATGGCTGAGAGGTTCGAAAACTTTTACATCGACCATGTGCCACGCTAGCAAAATGCACATGCAGATGCACTGATATCTCTCGCTGCCTCATTAGCCCTTCCAGCTGGAGTAGTAGAGAAAATACTTATCTACATCTACGACTTGTATTGCCCAAGAGTCACTTTTGAAGATCACCAACAGCCGACAGGAGACTGTCAAGCTAAAGAAGCTCTTGGAACTTCAGCAGGTCCAGAACTCAAGGATTGACGATTCCCATACATCGACTATGCCTTGTACGGCATCCTGCCTGATGATCCCAAAGCAGCGGCTGCCATTAGAAAGAAAGCCCCCAAATTCTACTATAATGCGATCACGCGAACACTGTATTGCCGATCACATGACGAAATCCTCCTCCGCTGTCTGTCGCAAAAGGAGACACAGGAAGTACTCAAAGAAGCGCATACTGGCATGTGTGGAGCTCATCAGCCTGATCTGAAGCTTGGGGATCGACTCTGGAGACTGGGATATTATTGGCCTAAGATGATCCTGGATGCTATCACTTATGCCAGACGATGCCACGCCTACCAAGTCCATGGTGATTTCATTCATCAAGCACCAGGATTCTCTGCTCTACAACCTCTACCTGGCCCTTTAAGATGTAGGGGATGGACGTAGTCAGCCATATCAGCCCACCATCATCCAAAGGACATCGGTTCATCTTAGCTATAACCAACTATTTCTCTAAATGGGCTGAAGCTATTCCTCTGAGAGAGATGAAGACATCTAATGTGATTGAATTTGTTAAACATCACGTCATCTACCGTTTTGGTGTGCCACGACGAATTGTCCATGACAATGGGCCCCAGTTCGTCAGTCCTTTTCAGAGGTTCTGCAATAAGTTCAGAATCCAGAATGTGTCCTCAACGGCATACTACCTAGCCGCTAGCGGCCTCACAGAAGCTTTCAACAAAACTATTAAAAAACTTCTCAAGAAATTTGTCTCAAAAAGCCAACGTGACTGGGATGACACGTTAGGTAAATGCTTATGGGCCTATCGCACAACGGTCCGAACCCCAACGAAAGATACACCATTTTCTATGGTATATGAGAGTGAAGCTGTACTCCTGATAGAAATCAAAATCCCATTTCTACGTGTCGCCTTGACGGCAGAGATGACGAATGAGGAGAAGCATCGATTGTGACTCCAAGAGTTGGAGGCTTTAGATGATAAACGCCTGCAAGCTTAATAGCAAGTCGAGCTCTATCAAGCTCGAATTACCAGAGCCTTCAACAAGAAAGTTAAGGAGCGAACATTCAAGAAAGGTGACCTTGTCTTTGCTGCCAGAAGACCATGGTAATGACACATAAGACAAAAGGAAAATTCCAGCCCAAATAGAAAAGACCATTTGTAGTAGAGTCAGTCTACTCAAATGGAGCATATCGCCTCATAATCTCAGACGGTGATACGCTTATGATGCCAATCAACGGCAAATTCTTTAAGAAATACTATCCTTGATGGCACTCTTCTCCTGATCAGGTTAATACTACACCTCTGACCGAAGCTCCAGATCCAAGATCAATGCCAAGGAAAGTTTTCCTCTACTGGATCACATCACGGTCAATCAGCATCAAGCTAATCAAGCACTGGTTACATCATGATGCATGATGTAAATATTGAAGAGGGAACAGAATGCAAAACTTCAGTTTTAGTTTAGTTACTCTTCTACTGACATCCAACGCCTCCAATGGCTAAGGACAGAGGAAAATGTTGGCTTTCAAGTCCAACATAAGTCTTCGACAACTCATCATGCTGAGGGGAATAGCATGGCTAGCCTAACTCAAACGGTAGTTGGTAAAGGCACACCAAATCCGTTGATAGCTGAGGGTTTGCTAAAAATCCTAAGGGACTTGGTCCCATCTTCTCCACCAAAATCTCCCATCAATTCTCACCTACAGAATGGTAGGGCCACAAAAATACCTGTATTCATTTTCCTAATGAAATGAACTAGGATTTATCAAGTTAATATTAAACCTCTGACAAACCAGATTTTTCAATCCCCAGTGGATTCTGTCAAGTTAATATTAAACCTCTGATAAACAAATTTCCCATATCCCAGGAAATCAACGGTTGTCACGTTAATAGTAAACCTCTGACAGTTCAGTTTACTTTCCATCAAAATCACTACCATTTCTCTTCCATAGGGTGGTAGATCCACAAATGCAACCATTGCTATGTTAACACTATACCTCTGACAATGAAAAATTCTAATACTCCCTAGCGAGTACAAACTTCACTTGTCTCTCATCTACATGGAGTCACAAATCAACCACTGTCAAGTTATTACTATACCTCTGGCACCCCAAAGTTCACTTGTCAATTCTCATCAATAGAATGGCAAGTCCTCAAAATTGTTCATATCGCAAATCAACCACTGTCAAGTTAACATTAAACCTCAGACATTCCAAACTTCACTTGTCAATTCTCATCAATAGAATGACAAGTCCTCAAAATTGCTCATATCGCAAATCAACTACTGTCAGGTTAACACACACCTCTGACAAACTACTGTTAAGTTTAACACTGTACCTCTAATAGTGATTAAGTTACTGCCAAGTTCAAAATTAAACCTCTGGTACTTTTCCTCAGGCTTCCATATCGAAGCTGAGATGAGCGACGCTAAGTTTAACATCACACCTCTAGCGTCCAGTTCATTGCTCAGTTCAACAATACACCTATGGCAATGACTTTCCCTCAAACTTCCCTATTAAAGTCGAGATGACTAATGCCAAGTTCAAAATTACACCTCTAGCATTACCTTTACTTTCAAGTTTAACATTACACCTATGACAGTGATGTTTTCAGTCTTCTCAAATGAAACTGAAATTCTCGTTGAGTCAAGTTAATATCACACCTCTAACCCACATTCCTGTCAAGTTAATATCACACCTCTAACAGTAATCTTGAGTTCCCGAAATGGAATTTTCCCAACTTTGACTTGTTAAATTAATTATTGCATTTCTAGCAAGTCAAGAGTCCCTACTTCTATGTGTCTGATTTTCAAAAAAAAAAAAGAAATTCAAGACATATTAGAAGACAAAAAAAATGTCACTTTTCTTAATATTCAAACATATGAAAGTGATACATGACGCTCTGTTATACAATAAGATTGAGTGTTACAATAAAGGAGTATAAAGAAGTCCCTCTCTCTCAGCGAAAGGTTACACTCACTCCTCAAGACTTCTACACCACTCCAAATACAAGATGTTTGGAAGAGCGTCAAAGAAAGATTCTTCTCTTCTTCCACTGAATCATGTCGCAATTGACCAGTGTTGAGATGATCGGATACTGATTACACCATGATGCATGATGTAAACATTGAAGAAGCTCATCGCTGACCGAGAACAATGGTGTTTCTCAAGGTCGAAATGTAGAAGAACGTTCTGATTCCACCCGACCAACTGGTGTGGGCCGTAGTCCTTCATTGATGAACATCTCCACCACCAGAAAGTCATCTAATGAGCATGGCTGTTTCGTCGATGTCACTTCTGGGGTAAGATTGGTGAAGGGAGAATCTGAGACCTTACAGGTGACGTCCTCTTTCCCGTGACCTGCAAGAGGACCATACCCACCACCATACCTACCACCATACCCACTGTGACTATGACAAACCTGGGGCATTGCTGGCGCGTCATATCCAATAAGGCCTTGACGGATGTCATTAACCGCGCGAATCCTCCTCGCCCATGACCAGGAGCTTTGATTCCCCGAGTGCTCGCCAATCGAACAAGCTCGCTGGATGAAATATTCTCCCAAAAGCCCAGCGAAAATACAGAAGACTGACTGAGACTGCCAGAACCTGCAAGAACAAAAACAAAAAGGTTAAATTCTGTTAAGGCAGGAACGTAAGGGCAGATGCGGTTGAAGCTGTAAACTTTAGACGCGGGGATGACTAGTGCAGAGAGTTTAAAATTCTGTCAAGGCAGCAGCGTAAAAGCTGAAGGATAGAGGTGGTTGAGGTTGTGAACTTCAAGCGCGGATTTAACCAGCGCAGGTCTGAATGCGATCTGATTTTAGACTCGCGTCCAAGATATGAGACGCGAGGTAGACTGGACGCAGAGGTCGCCACACCTGCGTTTGAAAAAACAGGGGTTGCAACATCTAAGTCCAGAAACCTCGAAAGAATTAAAATTCTTTAAGTCAATAACCTAAAACGCGGGCTTCGTATACAAAGCTCGCGTCTCAAGATCCAAGTACAGAATTCATCACACTCGCATTCAAAGGATTTCTGAGTTAGAGTTCAAAGTCAGTCAACTCGCGCTTCATCAAGAAGTCTAAAAGACGCGACTTCTGAATATGGGCGCATCAGTTAGATTTCAAGAGAAGATCAAGAGATTGAATCTTTTCAAGCGACAAGAAAACAGAAACTCAGCGGGACTGAGTATTTCATGGTGATAAGTGGTTCCTACCCGGCGAAAAACTCTCTAGAAGTTGAACTTTATGCATTAAGGCGCGGCTGTGAAAAGTACTTAAAGCTATGCTTTTTGATCTTGAAATCACTTGACAGTGATAATCTCTGAAGAAGATTAAAGGAAAGCATGAAAGCTTTGAGTTCTTGCTGTTCATTGGAACACATCCCTTTGAAGGAAAGAAGGACAAATTAAGACGAAGACCCTCAGAGCGCATACTCTTAAAGGAAACAGTCTAAATAATAGACTGTTAAGGGGATGAGGCCTATTTATAGGCAAGTCATAAAGCTTACAAGTAATGGCATAAAAATCAAAGCCATCAGCCTTAATTCCCGCACGAACGTTAAAGCCCAATAAGGAGCTGACGCGTGATTGCCACTTCGGGAAACATCAAAGGACACAAGTCCCCAATCGTCAACGCTAACTTGGCATTAAAACATCTAACGAGATCTTTAAGACGGGCTGCATGTGACGCTTAGGAGGCTGGATCAGGCGCATACTCAAAGGTCGCGTCCATAAATCCGCGACCTTTCATAAATCCACGGGCTACCTTCCTTTCGTTCCTACTGAAGAAGCCACAACCGCATCTCTTGAAATGGTTCAGAACTGCACCTCCTCCGCAAGCACCGTCCCCTACTATTCTGAGTTGCGTCTTGAGTTCACACCAATTCACAAGACTCGAAGGCTGTGCCTTGAAACCTGCATCCTTTCATAAACTAGAGGGTTGTGTCTTTTTTATCGAGTTTGCGCCCTCTCAAGGGACCGAGTCACGTCTCTATTGAGTCAGAGCCGTGTCCTCACCAACCAGCTGAGACTCGTGCGCCATTCTTGAGGAGCCCAAAACTGCGTCTCCACGACAGATGAGAGTCACGTCTCGCCCAAGAACTCAGTGCAGCCTGAGTTTATTATTCATGGTCGTACCCTATCAAAATGACTAAGGACTGCGTTTTCACAAACAGTTAAGGAGTACGACTATGAAAACTGAGTTCATCCAGGCAACAAAAGAGATGAAAAGGAAGGATGTCCCCTCAACTCCGCCGGACTTGTGGCAACGCGTCCAGAATGCGGGACTCGCGTTTAACAAAAATCGCGTCCCTCCAGAGGTCGCGCCTCTTCAGCAAGGCCAAAGCCGCGCCTAGTCAACAGAGTGAGAGCTGCGTCTTCACTTCAAAGATCGCGTCCCTCTAGAGGCCGCGTTTCTTCAGCAAATTAATAGATGTGTCCTCACCCCGAGTGAGGACTGCGTCTCTAAAGCAACATAACCCCTGCGTCTACAAGACTTGCATTCAGTCTATGCATATGTAAATAAGTTCAAAAGTACACTGGCATAAGCAAATGACTGTTTACCCCTAGTTCAACAGTACACCAACAACCAGCTCAGAGCACTGAGAAGGTCTGGACTGCGTATCTAGACACTCACCACGATCATTTCTTGTGGCTTCAAAGGGTTTTACAGTACACTCACGAAGACCATACTCCAAACAAGATCAAGCTAAGAGTATCTCAAATGATTGTCAATCCAATCATGAGAAGTATGAATTCAACCAGAGTCTAAAGTATTTCGAAATCTGTCCCAGTCAACCGCGGAATATCAAAAACTTTGGAGGGGGTTCTGTAGGCTGCCTAAAAATCACTGAAGTCAGCAAAAAGCAGAATCCAAACTCCAGAAGAAAGGCTAATCATTGCCACCAGCGCAGCACCAAGACGCGAGGGTTGAAACCTGCGTCTCAACGTCACTGGAAGGACCAAGACGCGAGGTTGAAACCCACATCTCATCGTTACTGCAGTACCAAGACGCAGTGTCCAAAACCCGCGTCTCACATGAAGCTTGACGCAGAATTAGAAGCTCGCATTTCTCAAGCATCACCTCAATGGTAAAACGCGTGGCCCAAAGCCCGCATTTCGGTTATGACTGCCCTCATTACTGGGTCAATTATTGCCCACGTAATGAGGGAGTTAACCCCCATTATGGAGTATTTTAGGGGACACATTTACCCCCCTGAAACCTCTATAAATAGTCTAATTTGCTATGGAAGAGGGGTCAGAAAATTCTTGGTAAAAAGAACTTCGGTTGCAAGCCGTAGAAGTATCAAGACCTCCAGCTAAAAAGAAAGAGAGAGTTCAACTCTTCTAACAACTTGCTGCATACAAGTTCGTTTTTGCCTACAATCTCTTTGAGATTCTTGGTAGACAGGAGCTGTGTTATTTCATTCACTATCCAAAGAGAGGATTCCCAAGAGGTCCTAACGTTCACCCGTCAACGGAAAACAAGATTCACTTTTCATCGCCACATCAAGAACCCAACATTAAACAAAGGGGAGGTTTGAGCTTGAATATCTCACCTCTCTTGTGAAAGGATTATTGATCCGCTGTAATTTTCTTTACGATCAAATAAAGAATTTACTCCTCGATGTACCAATTTTCCCCGCCAAACAATAATCTGATTCGGCAATATACCTCCCGCGGATAATCTAAAGTTAGGAGTCGTCTAGGTTTAAGTCTACCATAAAATAGGCTTGGTTGATTTTAACTTTAACGGTGTGATCGTTGTTTGAATTGATTGTGCATGTAAGTGTGGTCAAGAGACCCAATTACATCTAGATTGATTAGAGCTAAGTTACCACCTTTTTTTCGCGGAAGCACGGCTATCTAGATGACTTGTGCGTGGAATTTTGGTGGAGATGTTCGTGTGAGACTTTATTTCTCAAATCTTCTATAAATACTCCTGAAGAGTAACAGAGGAGAGGTTTCTCAGATCAGAGATCACATCTAGGGTTTAATTTTAGTTTAGATTTTGAATTTTCATGTAATTTTAGTCTTTGTACGAGGAGGAAGATGACCATTATAATGGAATCATGATAATCAATAAACAGGTTCTACCTTTCTCATTTCTTAGATGGTTTTTAAAATTTTCTTTTCTTGCTTTCTTTATTCTTGCTTTTTTTTACTTGCTTTGTTTACTATGATGTTTAGGTAGATCTTTTCTCATGACTGTTGGCCCAAAGGCCCATCACTCTATTTTTGATGATGATTAACTCATGTAGTTATAGTACTAATGATCTTGTGTTTAATTAGTTTCAGATTTGTGATCAAGATCTTAGTAGGTGTTTAGCTTCAACAAAGGATTTAAAGTCAAGTTTTGAAGCTAGCACATGATGATTCAAGAGCTCATGCATCAAGATCACATCAAGTACTCAAGAGGAGTCTAGCTCTTTAGATCAAGGTTTGGACTATGTCAAAGAAGGAGAAGAAGATTTTCAAGAAAAGACCTTCAAGAGAAGACTTGTGTCTAAATTTTTTTTAGTAAGATTTTATTTTAGATAAAATGTAAAGGATAGATTAATTGGTGGATTGCTCAAGTATCACATACACTCACACTAAAGATTTATATGTGTTTTCATATAAGAGTTTTCATTTTGGAAAAATACCGTTTTGGTTTTTGGAGTTTCATATATACATGTGTTTTACCAAAACCGTTTTAGTACTTATTGTCAAAAACATAGATATTTCATCATATATGTGTAGTGGATCATATCTATACACACTAAGCTTTAAAAGTGTTTAAAATATCTTGTTTTTATATTTGGAGAAGTTTTGGAAAAATCAATTTGGAAAAATACGGATTTTGTTTTAAGTCAAAATTTCTAAGTCACAAAATAAGTTCAAAATGTTCATAACATGTTTTGATTTTTACTTAAACATGTTTGTATATCAAAGTTTATTACTGAACTTATTTTTGTAGATTTTTGTGAATTTATGAGATTTTATTAAAGGAAAAATAACAAAATTTTAATCCCTAAAAAGTCTGTTTTTGGCCTTATGCCGGTCGACCGCACGGTCCATCGAGCCAGGGGTCGGTCGACCGGGCGGTCGACTAACGTGCACAAAACGTGCACGGCCAGGGCCGATCGACCGCACGGTCGACCGCCAGAGAGCTTCTGCTCTCTGGAAATGGCCCGGTCAACCGGGCGGTCGACCGCTGGGCCATTGCCCTGAAGGCGGTCGACCGGCCGGTCGACTGACCTTCCCAACGGTCGAAAAATTGACCGTTGGCGGTCGACCGGCAGTCGACCGACAGCAGCATTAGCTGCTGATTTGGACCCCAACGGCTAGTTTTTGTTAGCTTATAAATTGGGGCTCCCTTGGGCTATTTTCCATAAGATTTCAAGAGAGTTTTTGGGCTAGTCTTGCATACCTATTTTAGTGGTTTGCTCTACAAGTTTTAGAGCCAATATTTTCAAATCAAAAAGAGAGTTTATCAAGAGTTTTCAAAAGTGATTTTCTTGAGTTTTTCACCACCACATCCATCCTTGTTTTTCTCACATATACTTGAGCTTTCCATTTATATATCTATCCTATAGGAGAGTTGTTGTGAGAGTTATTTTAGGTGATCAAAGTGTTTAGATCACCAAAGTTTTCATCTTTGTATTTGAGGAGGCAGACTTGCAGGTTTGCGTTGTTTCGGGTTCTTGTGAGAACTCTGTGCGGCATGCTTGCGTGCTTGCGTGTGTTTGTTCTTGCGGGAACAAGAGAGGGACTAGAGAGTCCAAAGGAGTCCTAGTGTGAACTCGCTTGTAGGTGTTGCGGCACCAAGTGATCCGGTAGGATTGGTTTTTAGTGAAAATCTTTTATAGTGTTGAAGGCGGGGGCGTAGAGCAAGTGTGCTCGAACCTCAAAACAAATCTCCCGTGTTTGCGATTGCTCTCTCTCTATCTCTCACTTGTCTTTATATCTTGCATGCTTATATTGCTTTCATCTTTATATGCTTGATATATATTTGTGCTTAAATTGATATATGCTTGGGGATTGTTTGCTCACACTTGTATTCAACCAAGAGAGCCAAAGCGGCACCTCAACTCTTATCTAGAGGAATCTTGAGGAGTTAGTTCAGAGCCCTTCACGGGGAATTCGGCTACACTCTTGTGTTATACTTAGTGTGTTGTGCTTAAGAATTTTTTGTTTACATAAATAGTCTTAATTTTGAATTAATTCATCATTAGATTAGCTAGTCACCTATTCACCCTCCTCTAGGTGATTTCAATTGGTATCAAAGCCAAGTGCTCTTGATTTGGGTCTAACAACCTTGAGTTAAAGATCCTCATTTATAGCTAATCACTATATTTGTACACACACATGGAATTCATGTCACCTCCCACTTTTGACATTCTTAACATCCAAACTTGGAAGGTTAAGATGTCTATGTACAACAAAGCCCTAGGCATTCATGTTTATTTTGTCACTATTAGAGATTCTTATTGTTTAAATGGCAAACATTTAGAGGCTGATGCAAAAGCCATCCATACTTTAAAGAGTACCCTAAATGATGAATATTTATCTAGAATTACTAATCTTGATTCGGTTTTGTAGTATGGAACACTATAGTCTCCCTTGGCGAACAAGAGCAATACTATGCAGGGAGCGACTCAAATGTTGGAAGTGAGGCTTCCAACGTATGCTACATAGTCCAAGGGGATAACCCTCTTGAGGTAAACTCCGAATCTGAGTTAGAAGAGGATGTTGATATACCTTATAATGAACTAGCATCTTTTTGTCAACAACTCCTTGAAAAGTATAACATGCTTAAAAAGGATAACAAGAAAATGAAAAATAAATTTGATTCCTTGTTAAAAGAAAAAGATTCTTTTCAAACAAAATTGGAATGCATTTCAAAAGAAAATGATTTGTTGAAAAGGGACAATATTTCCTTGACTTCTAAATTGAATGATCTTTGTGAAGGAAATACTTCTTTGAAAAATAATATTATTTTGGTGGAAAAGGAAAAGTAAATTGCTTTAAATGAAAACAACTCTTTGAAAAGAAAAGTTATTTCAAATAAAAAGAAACTATTTCTAAAAAGAAAAAGAATAATGATTCTCATTCTCATCATGCTTTACATGCCACTATTGATCAAAATGAGATTAAAGTTTTGAAAAATAGAATAGATTGTTTGAGCTCAACTTTGAGTAATTGTGCATTTAATCATAATAGATTGGAAACCTTGTTTCAAAAGAAACAAGTTCCATATGCTCATGCACATCACCCACAACATGCATATGCACACTTTGGACGTCATGATCACACTCATACACATATGCATGCTAGAGTGTACAAGTGTACACATTGCGGCCGCAAAGGCCATCTTCCAAGATTTTGCTATGATAGGGTAAATTCTTTAAATGTTGCAAGTAATAATGTTTGGCTTCCTTACAAGGCTAACCCCCGTGGACCCAAAATAAAATGGGTATCAAAGTCCTCACCTCTTGTGTTTGATGTAGGTGTGAGCTCTCACATGACGTGAGAGGTTTGGTGCCTTGGTGGTGGATGCACATGGACTTGATGAACACTACAAATTAATGCACCGCTTTCAAGGATGTTTTGGTGGCAAGACCACCATGTTTTGGAGACTTGGAGTTTAGTTCATGTGTTTTGGCAACTATCTCTTAACACTATTTATTTTACATGCTTTTATATTTGATGATTTTTAGCATGTTCATGTTTTGTGCTTCATGTGGTAAATACTTGTTTAGATGTAGTTTTTGTCAAAACTTGTGTATATACTTGTACAAGTAGTGAGCAACATTTGATTCATATATGTTTACATTTCATTGCACACTTGTACTCATTACATGCACATGTATAGCCTAGTTTTGATGATTCACTTATTTACACTTGTTTGGTCTATTTTCATATTTTTGCTTCATGTATATGTAATTTTTGTCCAAAACTAATAAATATACATGTATACCCTTGAGTCACTTGCCTTCATGCAAATACTATTATGGACTCTTTTTATGTTTGGGATATGTATGCATATTGTTAGCTTTAGATAAATCATACATATGCCTTGAAGTTTATTTTTTAATGAAAATAAATTTTTATATTTTTCATGTTTTTGATAAAATGATATTCATGTTTGTTTTGAGCCTTATTGAATATTTTCATGAATATGCTATTCACATGATGATTGTACACTCACATTATTTCTTTGTTTATTTATGACTGTGTTTCATGAACACTTTGAGCTTTATAGATTTCGAGTGTCATCTTTTATGTATTTAGTATAATTCATGAGATACACATGATTTGTTTTCATTTTTGAAGGATCTTTAACTAGTTTTTCAAAAATTACTTTAACTAATTATTTATTCTTCATTTAGTAGAGTTTTCTAATTTTGCAAAATATTTTCAAACTCTTGTTTTTGAAAACCCCTACCAACCCTTTAAAGGGCGGATGGATGGGCGACATACCTTGTATGCTCAAATTATATATCTTTTATCATGTGCATGAAAAGGGTGGATCTTTATGAGTTATACACTTGATTCACATCATATTTTCAATTGGTATTACAATTGATATGTTTGTGATACTCATATTTTGTTCTATATATATGTATGCTTTAAATTTTAAATAATATCAATTTCTATTAATATTTTCATTCTCATACATATATATGATTTGTTTGCGCTTGATTTATAAGATATTTACATGTTTAAAGTACAAATTATGTTTATGCTAAGCTTGATTTAAATCTTGATTTCATTTGGTATCTAAATTGGTACTTTAATAAGCTTATGCATTATTTTCAATTGATAGTTTTTATTAATATCAAAATTTACAATATATTTCAATTGGTATCAATGTGTTTCAATTTTCAATTGGGTTTAAATTTCATTTGGTATCAATATGCTTTACCTATTTGGTATAAAAATTTACCATGTATTTCAATTGGTATCAAAATATAAAATATTTTCTTTCATTAAAATGTACAAATGTTTCAATTTCAATTGGTATCACAAATTTCCTATTTCATATGGTATCAAAATATTGTGATATCTCAAATTGATTTGTTGATTTAAGAAAAATTCAAAATTTGTATTGTTTATTTACAATTGGTATCTTAAAATTTTGTTTTTGTATAAATAGTATCTCAAAATTTGTTTAAGTACTATAACAATTTGTGTTTAAAATATTTTGATATGTATTGCCTATATGCAAGGGGAGCTTAACATTTCTTCTATATATAGATTCATGTTGAGTGTATCTTATATTGAGGAGGTTGACATCTCTTCTTTATGTGATACATGTGTGTAGGGGGAGCTTAACATCTCCACTTATGCATTGTATATTATGTGTTATGTGAGTTAGGGCTTGTCATCCCTTCTTCATGTAATGCATGTATGCAGGGAAGCTAACTTAATGTCTTCCTCTTCTGAATGTATATCGCATATATATTCTTATTCTTGATTTGTTTTATTTTACCCCTTTGTTGATGATTGACAAAAAGGGGAGAAAGATTTTGAGTTTATATATGCATATTTGAGTTTTTGCATATATTGAGTTTATGCATTTTACAATAAACAATAAGATATGAAGGAAAATGATTTTGATAGTTTAAACAAAAAGGGAGAGAAGGTTCTTGGTATGCATGTTTCTCTCACCCTGTTTATGATGATATATTTGTTTAGTTTCATGTACGTACTTCATTGAATATATATTGTTTATTGCTATGCATGAGTTAAGGGGGGCTTCTATGAAGCTTAACTTTAATCCATGCATATATAACTCCATGAGTTATGTCATCATCAAAAAGGGGAGATTGTTGGCTCAAAGGCCCATCACTCTAGTTTTGATGATGATTAACTCATGTAGTTATAGTATTAATGATCTTGTGCTTAATTAGTTTCAGATTTGTGATCAAGATCTTAGTAGGTGTTTAGCTTCAACAAAGGATTTAAAGTCAAGTTTTGGAGCTAGCACATCGTAATTCAAGAGCTTGTGCATCAAGATCACATCAAGTACTCAAGAGGAGTCTAGCTCTTTGGATCAAGGTTTGGACCAAGTCAAAGAAGGAGAAGAAGATTTTCAAGAGAAGACCTTCAAGAGAAGACTTGTGTTTAGGTTTGTTTTTTAGTAAAATTTTGTTATAGATAAAATGTAAAGGATAGATTAGTTGGTGGATTGCTCAAGTATCACATACACTCACACTAAAGACTTATATGTGTTTTCATATAAGAGTTTTCATTTTGAAAAAATACCGTTTTGGTTTTTGGAGTTTCATAAATACATGTGTTTTACCAAAACCATTTTAGTACTTATTGTCAAAAACATAGATATTTCATCATATATGTGTAGTGAATCATATCCATACACACTAAGTTTTAAAGTGTTTAAAATATCTTGTTTTTGGATTTGGAAAAGTTTTGGAAAAATCAATTTGAAAAAATACGGATTTTGTTTTAAGCCAAAATTTCTAAGTCACAAAAATAGTTCAAAATGTTTGTAACATGTTTTGATTTTTACTCAAACATGTTTCTGTATCAAAGTTTATTACAGAACTTATTTTTTTAGATTTTTTGTGAATTTATGAGATTTTATTAAAGGAAAAATAACAAATTTTTAATCCCTAAAAACTATGTTTTTGGCCTTCTGCCGGTCGACCGCACGGTCCATCGAGCCAGGGGTCGGTCGACCGGGCGGTCGACCGACGTGGACAAAACGTGCATGGCCAGGGCCGGTCGATCGCACGGTCGACCGCCAAAGAGCTTCTGCTCTCTGGAAATGGCCCAATCGACCTGGCGATTGACCGCTGGGCCATTGCCCTGAAGGCGGTCGACCGGCCGGTCGACTGACCTTCCCAACGGTCAAAAAATTGACCGTTGGTGGTCGACCGGGCGGTCGACCTACAACAGCGTCAGCTGCTGATTTGGACCCCAACGGCTAGTTTTTGTTAGCCTATAAATTGGGGCTCCCTTGGGCTGTTTTCCATAAGATTTCAAGAGAGTTTTTGGCTAGTCTTGCATACCTATTTTAGTAGTTTTCTCCACAAGTTTTAGAGCCAATATTTTCAAATCAAAATGAGAGTTTATCAAGAGTTTTCTAAAGTGATTTACTTGAGTTTTTCACCACCACATCCATCCTTGTTTTTTCTCATACATACTTGAGTTTTCCATTGATATATCTATCCTATAGGAGAGTTGTTGTGAGAGTTGTTTTAAGTGATCAAAGTGTTTAAATCACCAAAGTTTTCATCTTTGTATTTGATGAGGCGGACTTGCGGGTTCGCGTTGTTTCAGGTTCTAGCGAGAACTCGGTGTAGAGGTGCGGCCTCGGCAAGCTTGCGTGCTTGCGTGTGTTTGTTCTTGTGGGAACAAGAGAGGGACTAGAGAGTCCAAAGGAGTTCTAGTGTGAACTCCTTATAGGTGTTGCAGCACCGAGTGATCCGGTGGGATCGATTTTTAGTGAAAATCCTTCATAGTGCTGAAGGCGGGGACGTAGAGCAAGTGTGCTCGAACCTCGAAACAAATCTCCTGTGTTTGCGATTGCTCTCTCTATCTCTCACTTGTCTTTATATCTTCCATGCTTATATTGCTTTCATCTTTATATGCTTGATATATATTTGTGCTTAAATTGATATATGCTTGGGGATTGTTTGCTCACACTTGTATTCAACCAAGAGAGCCACAGAGACACCTCAACTCTTATTTAGAGGAATCTTGAGGAGTTAGTCCAGAGCCCTTCACGGGAAATTCGGCTACGCTCTTGTGTTATACTTGGTGTGTTGTGCTTAAGAATTTTTTGTTTGCATAAATAGTCTTAATTCCGCATTAATTCATCATTAGATTAGCTAGTCACCTATTATCCCCCCTAGGTGATTTCAATGACTTGCTAAGATATCACCACCATCACATCTAATGTCTAGTGGATAACCGGATTAGATCATATGCATGCCTACTCCAATCTTTATTTTTGAAGACTCATGAGGATAAGCAACTAGGTTAAACACTTTTTAATTATTCTTCTTAATCTATACTTGATAATGATCTTGATATTTTAATGTTCAACTTTAATAAGTTAGGGTTAAAGATTTGCTTGTACTTTTTAATGATCTTTCTTACTTTATACCTGATCGACAATCGTGATATTGTAATGTTACATCTTGGTTAATGCTATTTCAACTCGTACCTTGGTTTCTATCTTATGTACCTTACTTGATCTTGTTGTAGAATATCATGTTTAAGATTTGAAGTGAAGTAATTATCTATCTAGCATTAGCATGTATGGTGGTCATTATTAGTAAGTTATGAACTTTTTTTGGATAACACTTTCTCCCAATACAATTCATCTTTTCTCTTTTTAAATTCTAACAACAGAGAAGATAATAAGAAGGCAACAGTACCGAAAAGCTTCTATCACATCTCTCCCTGAGGTTTGACCTGCTTTAGCTTTCGATACCGCGGTTAAGTTGAAGAAAACAGAGATACTCTTCAATTCAGATAACTTAACTCTAACCCCTTACTTAATCTCTGTTTTTCTCCGATCAATATCACTTGTTGATTTCAGAATTTTTAATTTGAAAACTGTATTTTATTTCTGAAACCGATTTCATACAGTTCCTCAGAGTGATGTTTTCTACCTCTGGGTATTTTTTGGAATATTTTTGAATTTCTTAAATTTTGTCGCATTATATTATTTTAATATTTTAATTTGGGTTTTCTTGCTTTTTTCCTCACTTCCTGGCTTGCCATGTGGCATATCCCTACCCATAAAATATCTTCCCTATTTTATCCTACTCTCTCCCCTTCTCATTTTCTCCTTTTCTTTTCTCTCTCCTATATCTTTTCCTTCTTATTTCTCTCTCTTCCCTCTTCCCTCTTCTGCAGGCGACCGCCGTGTTGGCCCAAAAGCTCATCACTCTAGTTTTGATAATGATTAACTCATGTAGTTATCTTGTGTTTAATAAGTTTCAGATTCTTAATCAAGATCTTAGTCGGTGTTTAGCTTCAACAAAAGATTCGAAGTCAAGTTTTGAAACTAACAGTGTTGATTCAAAAGCTCGCGCATCAAGATTGCATCAAGTACTTTAAGAGGAGTCTAGCTTATGGATCAAGTTTTGGACCAAGTCAAGATGGAAAAAAAGATTTTTAAGAGAAGATTTTCAAGACTTGAGTCGTGTTTGTAAGATTTTAAGATTTTTGTTTTAGATAAAATGTAAAGGATAGATTAGTTGTGGATTACTCAAGCTCATTTACACACACACAAAAAACATTTCATGTTAAATAGTTTTAGTTTTTGAAAAATACCGTTTTAGTTTTGAACTTCAAAGAATACATCTTTCGGTTTCATGAATAGAGTTCATCAAAGTTTATATGGTTTACATGTGTATTGGATTCTATCTATATACATTGATGGTTCAAATATTAGAAAAACTTATTTTAATGTTTCTGGTTCATGGTTTTAGGTTTTGTATTTATCAAAATTTATTTTGAGTTTATTGTCAAATTCAAGTATATTTCATCTTCTATGTATATTAGATTCTATCCATACACACTATGCTTCAAATATGCTTTAATATCTTATTTTTGTATTTGTATAAGTTTTGAAAAAATTCTTTTTCATTTTGAAGTTGATTTTTTAAAAATACGGTTTTGGTTTTAAGGCTAAACTTCTATATCGCAAAAATAGTTCAAATTGTCTGTAATATGTGTTAATTTTTGATCACACATATTTGTACTTCAATGTGTTTCAATGAACTTATTTTTGTGGATTTTATGGGATTAAATAAAAATTTTAGGGTTTTACAAGTCAAATTTCAAAATCCTTAAAAACCCTGTTTTGGATTTCTGGCGATTGACCGAACTAGGGCTCGGTCGACTGATGTTCAAAGAACATGCACAAGCCCATGGCTGTAGGGCCGGTCGACCGGACAGTCAGCCGATCTAGAGAGGCTACTCTCTGGATCTGGCCCTGATCGACCGAGCGGTCGACCGACTAGAGAGACCTGCTCTCTGGTTTTGGCCATGGTCGACCGAGCGATCGACCGATGGGTTTTGGCCTGGGTGCAGTCGCCCAGGCGGTCGACTGGAAACCCTAACGGTTTGAAATATGACCGTTGGCCGGTCGACCAGCCAGTCGACCAACATGTCACTCTGGCCTGTAACGGCTAGTTTTCTGATGGCCTTATAAAAGGGTCGTTTGTCCAGAATTTTGGTAAGAGTTTTTAGGCTGTTTTCAAGAGCTCTTTTATATAGTTTTTTAGCAAGTTTTAGAGCTTCATTTTTATATCCAAAAGAGAGTTTTTCAAGAGTGAATCTCTTGTGTTTTCAAAAGCAAATTCCTTGAGTTTTTTCACCACTTAATCTACTTACTTTTCTCACACAAGCTTGAGCTTTTCATTGCTATATTTATCCTCTAGGATTTTTGTTTGTGAGAGTTTGTTTTTATAATCAAGAGAAGTGATCACAAGTGTTCCGCCCACTGTATTGAGGAGTTGTAGAGGTTGCGGCATCGGGGAGCTTGCGGATTCTTGTGTGTTGTTTTTGCGGGAACAAGTGAGGAACTTGTGGGTCCAAGAGTTCTTGAGGGAGCTCGTTGTAGGTATTGCGCCACCGAGTGTTCTTGCGGGATCGTTTATAATGGAAATCCTTCATAGAGCTCGAACCTCGAAACAATTCTCCCGTGTTTGCGATTGATTATCTCTCTCATTCTCACTTGTGTTTATATATTGCATGCTTATATTATTCATATATTTATATGCTTGATACACTTGTGCTCAATTGAATATATTCTTGGGATTATTTGCTCACACTTGTATTCAACTAAGAGAGCCATAGTGGCACCTCAACTCTTAATTTAGAGGAATCTTAAGAAGATAGTCCAGAGCCCTTCACCGAGAATTTGGCTACACTCTTTGCTTATACTTGGTGTGTTTAGCATAATAGTTTTAATTCCGCATTATTTTTGCATCTGATTAACTAGTCACCTGTTTACCCCCTCTCGGTGATCTACACGCCGCCCTGGACCCGCGCCGCTGCCCGTGCTTCTCCGGCGACCATGACGTAGACGACCCTCCAGCGCCGATGAGCCCCTCCTCTCTTTCCTTTCTCCTTCTTTCCTCTCTTTTCTTTTTCTTCTCTATTTTCTTTCTCTCCTTCCCCTTCTGCTTTCCTCCCTCTGATCTGCTCATCCCCGGCAAGATCAGCCACCGGCGCCTCCCTAGCGCCGGTGACAGACCCCCCTTTCCTCCTTGATTTCTCTCTCTTCCCCTTCTTCTCATCCTTCCTTCTTCTCTCTCCCCCTAATTTCCCTTTCTCTCTCTCTCTCTGATATGTGCTCGCAGCAGCCAACGCTGCCGCTGACCGTCTGGCCGGCTCCCACGCCGGCAAGCCTTTTCTCCCTCTCTCCTCTTGATCTTTTTTCATCCTTGATCTCTCTCCCTCACTCTAGATCTGTCTCTTTCTCTTTCTTTCTTCTCTCTCTCGAACTCTCTCTTTCTCTCTGATTTGGGCTGCTAGCGACCAGACCCACCGTCAGCCACCTTTTGACTGACCACCACTTGGTCGGCCACCATCTCCTCCCCCTAATTCTCTCTTTATCTCTCCTCTCTCTCCTTTCACTCTCAGTTTCTCTCTCTCTCTTCTTCTCTCTCTTTCTATCTCTTTTCTCTCTCTCCTTTCTCTATCTCTCTCCTTTCTGTTTAGGCACCGCTGGTGGCCAGAGCCATATTCTGCCACCCCCTAGCCGACAGAGGGCTGGTGATTAGAGAATGAGAGTGATAAGAATTACCGTGCAGCTTTGGGCTAACGGGTCGTGTCCACGAGGAGGAATGCGATAGAAGCTTTTCGGTGTTTTTGTTAAGTAACAAAGAATGAAGTTGGTGTCTTTCTTTTAAGTTGAATAAGTGAATGGAGAGAAGGGAGATGATTAAAAGAAAAATTGCAAATTTAGAGAAGGCTTTGGAAAAGGTGATTTTTTATAAAGCTTGAAGAGTGGTCTGTTGATTTTTTAATATACTAAGAAGATCTGGGCTCACTATCTCACTACTCAACGATGTGTTCTTCTCTTGAAATCCTTAGTGCCTCAACTTGATCATAGGCAAAAATATAAGATTGAGTTTAGAAAGTTTTAAGCAAAACACATAAGATAGTTTGAAAAAGTTAACTTTTTCTTTAAGAAAACGTCTTAAATTGAATGTTAAATCATCAAATAGTTCAAGTATGAGATAAAAACAAGTTCAAGAAATATTTTTAAAAGAAGTAGAAGTTTAAAAATCCAAACCCATCCTCATATGCCTTCAAGAACACTTTCAAAAAGAAAGGCTTAGTTTAGGCATGCAAATGATTCGTTAGGTGTTTTCATCAAAAACCATTCAAAAAGAAGAGGGAATTGGAGAGAGGAACAATAGTGTGCCAAGAAAATGAAATTAGCTACTCATGGAAGATGAAAAATAATGCAAGTAAATAAAGCAAGACATACCGTGAAATGGAGTAGAAGAAGAGAAAGCTTGATGCTTTTATTGATGTCACTTCAATCTTCAGAATATAATCACTCAATTCCTCTCTCTCACTGGTATTTGAACTAAACTACAAATTACAAAACAGAGTTACAACTTCTATACTATCTAACAAAGAGCCTAAAATCTAAAAAACAAAGAGAAAAACTAAATCTAAACTCCGGTCCCTTTTTCTGTACAAAACCCTGCCTTTTATAGGCAAAACTCCAGAGGGAAAGGAGTGAGGAGATAAGGCGAGAAAACGCTCCCTTATCTCCACCAACAAGCCGCGGATCCGCGGCCTGGGCCGCGGATCCGCAGCCAGGATGTGGCCAAGTGGCCACATCCTGGTGGAGATGCGGTTGGCGTGAGCTTAGACTCCTTTTTGTCTTGTTGGATTCACTGTTTCAACTCCTGGATTTGACGAAACGATCTTTGATTGTTGGCTTTAACCACTTAATTTGGGAAGATTCATTTCAACTGGTTTTCAGCCTCTCTGATTTGTCAAGATCTACCCTGATTTCTTAATTTCGAATTTATTCTGAATTAAATAAAATTTGATGGGCTTTTGTGCTCCTTTCTCTTTCCTATCCTTTAGCAATAGGCCTGCATTTTTTAAAGAAAAATAGGACTTATTAATATGATTTATTTAGATAATAAGCACGGTAATGTGACAATATGTATGAAATATATGTGACCGATCATTTGGCCAGCCCTCTCCTCACCCCCTTCTCTCTCTCTCTCTATCTCTCTCTCTGTCTCTCTCCCCCCCTCTCTCTTGCTCTCTCTCCCTCTCTCTGATGTTCTCTCTCTTCTTTTTCTCTTTTCATCTCTCTTTATTTCTCTCTTTATATGTATACCCCTCTCTGGTATTGGTGGGATCGCCCGGGCCCGTGCATGCGTATTTGGAAGTTCGGGATCACGATGTATTTTAATATTTTAGCGAGTGTCCCCGCCTTTTTATTGGGTGTCCCCACTTCGACGGGCTGACTGTATTTTGGGAAACATTTGTATTTATTCCCCTGCATTGTAAATTGTATTCTATTTTGTATTCTGTACCAGTGTGTGTGTGTGTCTATATATATATATATATATATATATATATATATATATATATATATATATATATATATATATATATATATATATATATATATATATATATATATATATATATATATATATGGCCAAGTGCCCTGGACTATAATGGACTATATATGTATTAGACTTGTGGTGAATATTTGTATTAGTGTAGTTTACTTCCTATACATATATACTGTCTGCGATGTGTTCTTTTACTGCTTTATTCATGCATGGCCGACCCTTCGTGGTCGTTTAGCCTCCGGGCTTTATACTCAGCCTCCGGGCTTTATCACTTCACGATAATCTAGTTATTGCTATGTTGTTATGTGTGCTCCTGTGATGCTAACATCTTGCGAGGTATTATAAACCTTCGGGCTGCGTTTAGCCTCCGGGCTTTTTAAACTCAACCTTTGGGTTGCGTTCAGCCTCCGGGCTCTCATGCTCCGCCTAGTAGGCGAGCCTAGCGCTCAATGCTCTATCGCTAACTCTGTTCGAGTGTAGTTACGTCGTAAGCGATTGCTGTATGTTTTCGTGGCTTTGCGCGAACGGTAACTACGCCGGGCGTGATAGCGTTTAGCGTTGTGCGTTAGCTTTGCTCCATCTTGTCTAGCTTCACTTGATTGTTCACTTGTCTGCTCGCTAACCTTATTCCTATCTTACTCAGCCTCTGACTTTCACCACCTTACTGATAGATTAGTTATCACCTCTTATATGTATGTGTTTGGTACTAACACCTCTGCAGGTACCTACTCTGCCTTCGGGCCTATTAGCCTTTGGGCTTTCACCCATTTTCTCGAAAGAGGAGTGTGTTCAGACTGTCAGGTCTTTTAGCTACGCCTGGCAGGTGGACCTAACACTCAGTGCTTTACCGCTAACACCGTTCGAGCGTAGTTACATTGTGAACGCGGCTTTGCCACACGCGGTAGAACAGCATTCATACGCTCACTCCCATCGTATGTGTTTAACCGTGTCTCGAGTGGTAACCACGTCGAACGTGATAGCCTCTAGCGCTGTATGTTAGCCTCACTCCAGCTTGTTTAGTTTCGCTTGAATGTACGCTTACTTGCATGACCACTTGTCTACTTGATAATTTTACTATTTTCCTTTCCTTGATAATTATGAGAAGTTTAAAACCTGATCCTATACTATTTTTCAAATTTGTATCATTTTCTTGTATTCGTATTGATCCCCTGTACCGGTACCATTTTCTTGTGTCCGTACTGATCCTCTGTATTGGTATCGTTTCTTGTATTCGTACTGATCCCCTGTATTGGTGCTGTTTTCCTGTATTGGAATATATGATAGTGATATCCACCATGCTATTACTTGACACTGACTCCTGCATGCTATCACCTGACTCCTGCTTGTTATCACCTGACACCTGTTTGATAACACTTATCACCTACCATACCTGATACTTGACTTATAATTATCATAATACAGGAATGATGATCTGAAATCTTGGCATATACTATATATATATATATATATACACACTAGTACAACCTGTACTCCTGATACCCCTGTACTCCTGACATTCCTGATATGCTCCTGCTCATTCCCGTACACTGATAATTATCTAATAAACTATAAAAAAAGACAACTTACACTGGGTAAGGGGAAACTTATGGACTTCAAGTGGTAAATAAGTTTACAATGGTATTAGGTATGTTGTGCAACTTGAACTTTCGATTCTACCTGAGGGCTTCCAGGTGTTACCTCACAGATTGGTAATTTTGGCTTATATAACTGGTTTTACCATATTTACTTTACTTGCTACATCCTTAACTACTTCTGTATGCCTGTGCTCACGACACATTTTTCAATACCTGCTCCTTGACTCAGATTTATCGATACACGTGTGCTTGTCCCTGCACGCCACTTGGCATTCACCACACCACTCATTGGGGAGTTCTAACTCTCCAAGATTTTCATGTCCAGATCTCAAAGCTTGGAGCTTGTGGATTCTCCTGGTTGCTGATTAGAGATGCACAGCAAAAGCGCCGGTCATCGCCAAACCGTCATAGCCCTATCCTTCTAGCCCCCCTGCTCGTCTCTCGAGTTTTTCTTTTATAATTTGTAAGCATATTTTGTACTGATCATACTTGTATAGCTCTTTGTATTCTCGTATTTGTGCCTATTGGTGATGTAATATTTTGGTAATATTGTGTCACATCTTATGATAACTTTGTAATTGTACTTTTATGTTGGAATGTATAATGGAGCACATACTTTCATACTCTAATTCTTACCTGTACTGATGCTTAGCGTATATATGTGAGGGTATTTCTGACCTATATATATACGTTATAATAACGTCTCTGTACCCATGGGATCGGGGCGTTACATCAAATATAAAGATCATATCAAGAACTCAAGGAGGAGTATAGCTCGATGGAATCAAGTTTGGTCAAGCCTACATGGTGAAGAACAACTTCAAGAAGACTTGTGTTTAGTGTTTTTGAGTGTTTATAAGATGTGAGTAGAAAAGATTAATTTCAATTGCTCAAGTTAATACACACACAAAAGTTTTTTTTCGATTTAACTCCTTTTTTTTCTGTTTTTGCTTTCATAAATAGATTTCATGAAAAACAAGTTCATATTGTTTTATATATGTATTAGATTTCATCCATATACTTAAGTGCGTCTTTTGTGTTTAAGAAACTTATTTTGATGAGTTGGTTTCATGAGTTTAAAGTTTCGTTTTTATAAAAAGTTGTTTTTATGAAATATATCATCAAAAACAAGTTTATATCATTTTATATATGTATTGGATTCTATTCGTACACATTGGACTTCAATTGAGTTTCAATAGCTCATTTTTGTATTTATACAAGTTTTTGGAAAAACTAGATTTTTCTATTAATATTAAGTTTTGGAAAAATGATTTTTATATTTTTAAAATGGTATTTAACATCTCAAAAATATATTGTGTTGATTCTTGATGACACATATTTATACTTTGATGTATTTATATGAACTTATTTTTGTAGAATTTATTGAGATTTATTGGGATTTTTGAATTTAAAAGTACATTTAAAAACACAAATTATAGATTTTTGGTCTGAGCTCAGTCGATCGCCCGATCGACCTGATGTGCACGTAGAACAACCGGTCCACTGTAGAGAGACTTAGTGCTCTCTGTTTGTTTCAGTTGACCGAGTGGTCGACCACCAGAGAGCTTTGCTCTCTGGATGTTGGGTGGAGTCGACTGACCAGTTGACCGACAAATCCAACAGTCATAATTTTGACCGTTGGTGGTCGACTGCTCGTCGACCGACAGGCCGATCTGGCCTGTGTTGAACCCCAACGGCTAGTTTTTGTTTACCCTATAAGTAAGGTTCTTTTGGGAGAGTTTACTCTAAGATTATAGGAGTTTTTCTATTAGCTTTTTAGTGCCTTCTTGCCAATTTTCTAAAGAGTTTTTAACAAGTTTTGAGCTTCAAATCCATATCTTTTCAAGTGTTTCAATGTTTTGGAAAATCAAAGAAAATAAGTTTTGAAAAAATACAAGTTTTGTTCTTCTAGTTTTTATATCATTAAAGAAGTTTTTCCCAATTGTTTTCTAAAGAGATTCGTTTTCAAATTTTTTGTTTTCTCACAAGTTTGAGCTATCATTGCAAAATCTATTCTTTAAAATCTTGTATTGACAGATTTTTGCTTTGTGATCTCTGTGGTCATCAAGGGTTGTAAACTCGTTTTTCTGTGTTTTGTGCAAGTGGCTTTGTGCCCCCGTCTTGTATAGAGAAGTACTAGCTTTGTGCCCCCGTCTTGTATAGAGAAGTATTGGCTTTGTGCCCCCTCTTGTGTAGAGGGGATTCCTTTGTGCATTACCTTTGTGCCTCCTCTTGGGCAGAGGATTGGAGTGGTATACTCTTTGTGGAGTTTCTTAGAGGAGATAGTGAAAATCTTTCACGCGATGAAGGCGGGGATGTAGAGCATGGTGAATGTAGAGCTTGGTGTTTGAATCTCGAAACATATTTGTCACGCCCGCTTCCCAAAATACGCTGGAGCGGAGACGCGACATGAGTCGGCGACGCATATACGCAAGGAAAATCCCTCACGTATACGCGCTAAGCCTTAAGTAACCTGAAACAAGCTATGTATCTAACTGTAATGAATACTGAATACTGCAATAACACATATAAGCAACCACGCATGATATCATATAATGAAGACTGGAATAACAACTGGATCTGATATAGCAGGAATCAAGAAATAATACGGAAGCTAGAAAGATAAGAGTACCGGAATAGAATAGGCAGAAGCTCCAGCTAATCGCGAAGCATACAGCCTCAACGAACATCTGCAAACCGTCCAATATCTGGACGTGCAAATCCAGGGTCGTCAGAACGCGACCATGGTGAGTGTGTGTGTAAAAGGGAACAGCTCGTGCATATAAACATGTGCATAAAGAAATATCAAGAACAACTGCAGATATCATATAACTGAATAACAGATAAATAACAGAACAGTAGTACAACTGATATCAACATGAATAAAGATATAACAACTATCTTATCTGAAAACTAACAACTGATATAAAAGATCAACTATCTCAACGGTGGACAAACAACTGATATCAAAGTCAACTATCACAAATGTAAACTAATAGCTGATGTCTGAATGTGTAACCTATATGTCACTAGTCTGATTGGTTATTATTAACCTAACTAATGTAGTACTTAGCTGTGTCCCATACCACAGCTGTTTTCCCACATATCAAACAAAGTTATCGTTGTTGTAATTGCCTGCCAATGTAGTGCATATGTTTTGGAAGAGTACCGTGCATGCCCGGTACCACGGTCTAACACCCCTGGCACTGAACCAGGACAAGCCGCAAGGCTCTGACAACTGAAGACCACAGCCCCACACGAAAAGACAACTAGTGTGGCGCCGTAATCCGGGCATAGCCCTGACAACTGACAACTGAATGGGTAGCCAGTACTACCCTGGTTCCCCATTGTTGGAACCCACAAATCAGTACCATAAGAATCCTTCCAAAATACACGACATGCATCATCAGGCAATTACCCCTTGTTCCCCGGGTTATGGTGTCTTTTATTAATAAGCAATCAATGTTATTTAATATGTAATAGTAACTGATATCTCCAACAACTGCTGATGTCAATACTAGCTGATAATCTGATAACTGACAACTATGATATCTGACAACTGTGAATCTGACAACTAATATCTGACATCTGAATAGAATACTGGAGATATAGCTACTAACACAAAGGTGGTACAAACAACTAGTCTCACTGACAACTATAACTAGTAACTGATCTCTGCCATCTCATATCAACAATGGAATACATGATCACTGATCACTATCACAATGTATCACTGACAACTCATGTAAACTCTGAACAAGAACATCTTATAATCACCAACAAGTATCTCACTAATAAGTAACAACTGATAATTAGTATCTGGAAACTCTGAAATACAAGATCAATAATATTAACTACATCACTATCACAATTACTCAATCTCTACTAACTGAAGTAATCCAGTCACTAACATCTTAATAAGTCCACATCAATATCTGAATGAATCATCACCTTAGTTATTACCAATAAAAGAATAACGAGTCTGAAAAGTACTCTACATGAAATATATCATCTGTTCTCTATAACTCAAGTTCAGTCCAAATCACAGTCCTGAAAAACACCTAGAGGGGGGTGAATAGGTGTGATTGCTAATCTTAAAAATTTTAACTCTCTAAATGCGGAACCTAAAACAAGTGAGGCTCAACTTAGTACAATTCAACAAGTGTAGCCGAATTCCTCTTGCGAGGCTCTGGACTAAACTCCTCTTGATTCCCCTTGATATGGGTTGAGGCGCTATGTGAAGCTCTTGTTGGATGAGTACGGGATTGGCACACACAAGTATGAAATGGATGATATGAAGAATGATGCAAACACAATGATATATGGCAAGAATTACAAGCAAGCAAATAGTAGCACAAGAGATTTAAACAATATCACAAGTATGCAATAGAAAGCAATAAGGAGCTATTGAAAAGTAAAGCAAGAATTAGACGCAAAGGCAATCGCAAACAAAGTGATTTGTTTCGAGGTTCGAGCCACCGCTCTACTCCCCGCCTTCACCTCCGTGAAGGGTTTCCACTATCCACCGAGGACGCCTTTACAATTTGGTCTACCGAAGACCGAGCACCGAGCTCCACCGAGTACAAAGGACCTCTACCGAAGAGGTTGCTCCACAAGGAAGGGATTACAAGAACAAAGTGATCACAACAAGATCACTACACTTTTTCTCAAACTCTTTTACAAACACTCTCACTTCTATTACAACTTCACTATAGAATGAGTATAGGATTTTTGGCTCTATGAAGTGTGGTGAGAAAAACTTCAGTTGTAGAGTGATATTAGTAATCAAACACAACTGAAAAACAAGCTCAAAAAGAATTGGAATGAAAGCTTTAAACTCTTTTCTTTTCTCTTTTGAAAACAACACAAACTTGAGGATTTTTCTTGGTGATATGCAAGAGAGACTTCTCCTCTATTTATAGGGTTAGAAAATAGGTTAAAAACAATTTCTTTACACCTAATTTGACCTGCAAAAGCTCCCCAACAACTCTCCAAAAATCTGTTAAAGCTGAAAACAAAAACAGTTTTTCAGAATAGCCCAAAGAGGAAAGAGCCGTTAGGCTATAGCAGGCTTGGCGGTCGACCGGTCCGGTCGACCGCAAGCCCAGCTGCAAAGAGCCGTTGGCTCTCGGTCGACCGGTCCGGTCGACCGTCCCAAAAGAGGAAACACAGTTTCCTTCTTCCGGTCGACCGGTCCGGTCGACCGAAAAAACCTGTGAGCAATTTGCTCTCCGCCGGTCGACCGGTCCGGTCGACCGACAGACATGCACAAACAGTGCATGTCCAGACACATCGCCGGTCGACCGGGCCGGTCGGCCGGAGTTGCCTGAAACAGAAAACTGGGCTGGTTTTGAGTTAGAAAAATTTTGAGAAATATTTTAAAAATACATATAGCTAAGTATTATGCAAAAAATAGTTTATACACATGTTTTATACAAGATTTTCAAGATATAAAGCTTTTGGTACATGTATATATAAACTAAGGCATAAAACTTAGAAATAACCATTTTCAAAACATAGGAAATATATGAAACAAGTGTGTGTGCAAATCCTAGAGCCAAATTTCATATACTCAAACTTTAACATTCTATTTCTTACAATGTTTCTAAGGACTTCAAGATCTTCAATAGGCTTCTTCATATAATCTTCAACACTTGTTCCTTGAGCCCAATTGGAGTTGACTTGAGTCCAAATCCTTGTATTTGTGAGAGAAGACTTCTAGAATGAATAGAAATCTGAAACACACTTAAACAACAAATGTTATTAGTACAAATAACTAATATGTTTTGTAATCATCAAAATACACTAATCATGAGTGATTGTAACCTTGGGCCAACAATCTCCCCCTTTTTGATGATGACAAAACATATAGGTTATTTAAATAAACATGGAAGAAGAGTTTGAAAAACTCCCCCTCAAATGATGCTATGTATAAAAAATTGGACTATTGAAAGCACAATACATAAAGCATTCAATGTACAAAAGTTTTGTCAAAAACTTAAATAAACAAACTTTCTTTTTCTACATAAAATAAAACTCAAATAATATCAAAGCTAAATATCAAACTAAACTTATTCTCCCCCTTTTTGTCATACATCAAAAAGGGTTAAACAAAACAAGTTGAAAATATTATTTTTAAGAGTCTATAATGCAAACATTCAACTCACCGCAAATAAATGAAAATCTAGCATAGTCTAATGGTTTAGTAAAAATATCGGCAAGTTGAAAATCGGTAGAAACATATTCAATAACAATATCACCTTTCTCATAGTGATCTCTAAGAAAGTGATACCTAATGTCAATGTGTTTGGTTTTACTATGTTGATTTGCATTCTTTGTCATGTGAATAGTACTAGTATTATCACAAAATATTTTAACATGATCAAAGTGTAAATCATAGTCGAGGAGAGTATGTTTCATCCAAAGAACTTGTGCACAACAAGCTCCGGCTGCAACATACTCCGCCTCGGCGGTTGATAGGGCTACCGAATTTTGCTTTTTGGAAGACCAAGATACAAGACAATTACCCAAGAATTGACATGTTCCACTTGTGCTCTTCCTATCTACCCTACAACCCGCATAGTCGGCATCCGAAAAACTCTTCATTTCAAATAATCCGGTTTTAGGATACCACAAACCCATTTCAATAGTGCCCTTAAGGTATCTAATTATGCGTTTAACCGCAATTATGTGAGATTCTTTAGGACAAGATTGAAAACGTGCACAAAGACAAACGGAAAACATGATATCCGGCCTACTAGCCGTCAAATAAAGCAAACTACCAATCATGCTACGATATAATTTAATGTCTACACTTTTACCTTGTTCATCCTTGTCAAGCTTTGTAGTTGTTGCCATGGGAGTTTTGCTTACTTTCGATCCTTCAAGCCCAAACCTTTTGATTAGTTCCTTTGTGTACTTGGCTTGATTGATGAAGATCCCATCCTTCTTTTGCTTGATTTGGAGTCCAAGGAAATAGTTGAGCTCCCCCATCATAGACATTTCAAATTCATCCTTCATGCATGACTCAAAAGCTTTGCAAAGAGATTCATTAGTAGAACCAAAAATAATATCATCCACATAAATTTGCACAATAAGAATATCCTTTTCTACATGTTTTGTAAACAAAGTTGTGTCAATTTTACCTTTCTTAAAACCATTTGAAATCAAAAATGAAGAAAGTCTTTCATACCAAGCCCTAGGGGCTTGTTTTAAACCATAAAGAGCTTTATCTAATTTAAAAACAAAATCCGGATGTGTAGGATCAACAAACCCGGGGGGTTGTTCAACATACACCTCCTCTTCAATAAATCCATTTAGAAAAGCACTTTTAACATCCATTTGAAATAATTTGAAATCTTTATATGAGGCAAATGCTAGTGTCATCCGTATGGCTTCAAGCCGTGCTACGGGTGCAAAGGTTTCTTCAAAATCGATCCCTTCGATTTGAGTGTAACCTTGGGCAACTAACCTAGCCTTGTTTCTAACTACATTACCCGATTCATCCAACTTGTTCTTAAAGATCCACTTAGTACCAATTGTTGGTCTATCGTGGGGCCTAGGAACAAGGTGCCAAACTTGGTTGCGCTCAAATTGATTGAGCTCCTCTTGCATGGCTAGCAACCAATATGAATCGGCCTCGGCTTCGAGGACATTTTTGGGTTCAATATGAGAAATGAATGCATAGTTACCACAATAGTCATGAAGTCTAGAGCGAGTAGTTACCCCTTTTGATACTTCACCTATGACGAGGTCCTTGGGATGATGTGGATTGTATCTCCAATCCTTTGGTAGTGGTTGAGTAGGCTCCACCTCATGTGTTTGATTTTCATTTCCTTGTGCCTCTTCCACCTTAGCTTCGCTTCCTTCATCATCCTTTGGTTTGTCTCCCATAGTAGAAGCATCCTCCAAGGTCACTTTCTCCAAACCTTCATCCAATGCATCTATTTCTACAACATTCTTAACAAACTTGTTAGATTCCTCAAACTTAACGTGAATAGACTCTTCAATAGTCAATGATGATCTAATGAAAACTCTATAAGCCTTACTAGTGTTTGAGTAACCTACAAAAATAGCCTCATAAGATCTAGCATCAAACTTTCCTAAATTATCTTTTGTATTTAAAACAAAACATTTGCATCCAAAAACTTTGAAATAAGAAACATTTGGTTTTCTAGAAAAGTACATTTCAAAAGAAGTTTTAGTAGTATTTTTACATAAGAAAACACGATTTGATATATAGCATGATGTATTAACGGCCTCGGCCCACAAATAATGTGGTAGACCATATTCACTTAGCATTGTCCTAGCCATCTCTTGTAATGTTCTATTTTTCCGTTCAACTACTCCATTTTGTTGTGGAGTTCTAGGACAAGAAAGTTCATGCTTTATTCCATGTTCATCACAAAAAGTGGTAAAGGGTTGGTTAATGAATTCACCTCCTCTATCACTTCTTATTCTCAAAATCGAAACATCTTTTTCTTTTTCAACTCTTTTCTTAAAAGTTTGGAAATACGAAAAAGCTTGGTTTTTGTGTTCAAGAAAGAAAACCCAAGTAAACCTTGAAAAATCATCAACCAAAACATAAGCAAATCTATTCCCACTTAGACTTTTGGTTTGTGTAGGGCCAAAAAGATCCATATGGATTAACTCCAAAGGACGTGATGTCATGATATCCTTAATTGACTTGAAAGAAGACTTAGTTTGTTTCCCAAATTGACATGCGTCACAAACTCGGTCCTTTTCAAAATTCAAGCAAGGAATACCTTTCACCATTTCCTTTGTGTTTAACCTAGAAATGTGATCAAAAGAAATATGCCCTAATCTCCTATGCCACAACCAAGAGTCATCATCGAGGGCTTTCAAACAAGTAATATTACAAGACATATTTAACATATCAATCATATAAACATTACTTTCACGAAAACGGAAAATACACAAACATTAGAAGTTCTATCAATTACTTTACAAGCAACATTATCAAAAACAACATCAAAACCTTTATCACAAAGTTGACTAACACTCAAGAGATTATGCTTGAGGCCATCAACTAAAACTACATTTTCAATTAAAGGAGAGGTGCCAAGTTTTACATTACCAATACCGATGATTTTACCCTTGGCGTCATCTCCGAAGGTGACGGTGCCACCTTCATGATATCTTGATAGGGTTGCAAAGTTGTTGATGTCCCAAGTCATGTGCCTTGAGCAACCGCTATCAAGATACCACAATCCTCTACGTCGTTGGGATTTGGAAAGTACCTACATCATTTAACATAATTGTTGATTTTGGTACCCAAACTTTCTTGGGTCCTTTAAAGTTAGTGCCTCGAACCCAAACATTATGACGTGAAACGTTTAATCTATCATAGCAAAAATTGGCTAAGTGCCCTTTCCGTCCACAATGTGAACATGAGAACACTCTACCATACATGAATGCATGATGTGTATGTGTAGTGTGAGCATGTTTTGGGGTTTTGCCATGTTGTTTAGGTTGTGTAGCATGAACATGAACATGAGCATGAGCATTTTTCTTTGGGGCTTGTTTCTTAGGAAACATAGCCTCAATTTTCTTCTTGTTAAACTCACAATCTTTCAAAACAACACTTAATGAGTCTAATCTTTCCTTAAGCATAGTAACTTCATTTGAATCAATTAGTGGGGCCTTACCTTTGCAAGAAATCTTATATTTTTCAAAATCATTTTTAGTAGTGGCCAAAGTGGAAACCAAATCATCTTTTTCCTTTGTAAGAGTAAAAACTTGAAGACTTAAAGATTCATTATCCTTTTTCATTTTAAGATACTTTTTCTTTAAGAAATCATAGTTTTGTGACAACTCAACAAAAGCCTCTTCTAACACATCCATAGAAAGTTCATTATCATGAGAAGGGGAAGAGGTTACCTTGCTTGTGCCTTCATTAGCCATGAAGCACATGTTGGCGGTGTCTATTTCTTCCTCGGATTCGGTCTCCGAATCCCAAGTTGCCTTCATAGCCTTCTTCTTGTAGGGCTTCTTTGAAGTGGAGGGCTTAGCTTTGTCCGGACACTCCGCAACAATGTGTCCGGGCTTTTGGCAATTGAAACAAGTGATCCTTCTTTCTTCTTTGCCTCCTTGCCATCTTCTTCTACCTTGGTACTTCGCCTTGTTGTACATCCTCCGGACATTCTTAACAAGGAGTGAGAGCTCCTCATCATCTTCTTCTTCATCGTCTTCATCGGAGTGTGTAGCTTGACTCTTGAAGGCGATAGTCTTCTTTTTGGAAGGAGCCATATCCTCCCTTGCTTTCCTTTCCATCTCATGGGTTTTGAGGTTCCCAATGAGACCTATAAGCTCCATCTCTTCATTGTCGTTGAGTTCCTTCAAGGTTGTTGCTTTAACTTCCCATGAAGGAGGAAGAGCCCGGATGATCTTCCTTACTCTTTGATCATTGTTGATATCTTCACCTAAAGAAGAGAGTCCATTAGTAATCTTGGTAAATCTTGTAACCATATCATCTATGGTTTCATTATCTTGCATGCTAAATGTTTCATATTGGGACCGAAGAAGGTCAATCTTAGCCTTCTTTACTTGTGAGGTCCCCTCATGTGTGACTATCAAGTGTGACCAAATCTCATATGCGGATTTGCAATGGATAACCCTAGAAATGTCATCATCATTTAGGGCTTGTAGGAGTGCATAATGAGCTTTGGCATTGGCATCGAATTCCTTAGTCTCTATTTCGGACCAAGTGGATTCGTCACCGGGGGGTACACTAAAGGACTTAGTCACGGCTTTTGCAACTCGGCTACCTAGAGATTGCAAAAACACGGTCATCTTAACTTTCCATATGGGAAAGTTAAGTCCATCAAACTTAGGAGGGGTCTTAATTCCATCGGCCATTTTTACTATATGAAAATGAATGAAATGATTAGCAAATTAGGATCTTCTCTAAGGTTGTTAAACCAAATCCTAGAGTCCAAGCTCTGATACCAATTGAAAAACACCTAGAGGGGGGTGAATAGGTGTGATTGCTAATCTTAAAAATTTTAACTCTCTAAATGCGGAACCTAAAACAAGTGAGGCTCAACTTAGTACAATTCAACAAGTGTAGCCGAATTCCTCTTGCGAGGCTCTGGACTAAACTCCTCTTGATTCCCCTTGATATGGGTTGAGGCGCTATGTGAAGCTCTTGTTGGATGAGTACGGGATTGGCACACACAAGTATGAAATGGATGATATGAAGAATGATGCAAACACAATGATATATGGCAAGAATTACAAGCAAGCAAATAGTAGCACAAGAGATTTAAACAATATCACAAGTATGCAATAGAAAGCAATAAGGAGCTATTGAAAAGTAAAGCAAGAATTAGACGCAAAGGCAATCGCAAACAAAGTGATTTGTTTCGAGGTTCGAGCCACCGCTCTACTCCCCGCCTTCACCTCCGTGAAGGGTTTCCACTATCCACCGAGGACGCCTTTACAATTTGGTCTACCGAAGACCGAGCACCGAGCTCCACCGAGTACAAAGGACCTCTACCGAAGAGGTTGCTCCACAAGGAAGGGATTACAAGAACAAAGTGATCACAACAAGATCACTACACTTTTTCTCAAACTCTTTTACAAACACTCTCACTTCTATTACAACTTCACTATAGAATGAGTATAGGATTTTTGGCTCTATGAAGTGTGGTGAGAAAAACTTCAGTTGTAGAGTGATATTAGTAATCAAACACAACTGAAAAACAAGCTCAAAAAGAATTGGAATGAAAGCTTTAAACTCTTTTCTTTTCTCTTTTGAAAACAACACAAACTTGAGGATTTTTCTTGGTGATATGCAAGAGAGACTTCTCCTCTATTTATAGGGTTAGAAAATAGGTTAAAAACAATTTCTTTACACCTAATTTGACCTGCAAAAGCTCCCCAACAACTCTCCAAAAATCTGTTAAAGCTGAAAACAAAAACAGTTTTTCAGAATAGCCCAAAGAGGAAAGAGCCGTTAGGCTATAGCAGGCTTGGCGGTCGACCGGTCCGGTCGACCGCAAGCCCAGCTGCAAAGAGCCGTTGGCTCTCGGTCGACCGGTCCGGTCGACCGTCCCAAAAGAGGAAACACAGTTTCCTTCTTCCGGTCGACCGGTCCGGTCGACCGAAAAAACCTGTGAGCAATTTGCTCTCCGTCGGTCGACCGGTCCGGTCGACCGACAGACATGCACAAACAGTGCATGTCCAGACACATCGCCGGTCGACCGGGCCGGTCGGCCGGAGTTGCCTGAAACAGAAAACTGGGCTGGTTTTGAGTTAGAAAAATTTTGAGAAATATTTTAAAAATACATATAGCTAAGTATTATGCAAAAAATAGTTTATACACATGTTTTATACAAGATTTTCAAGATATAAAGCTTTTGGTACATGTATATATAAACTAAGGCATAAAACTTAGAAATAACCATTTTCAAAACATAGGAAATATATGAAACAAGTGTGTGTGCAAATCCTAGAGCCAAATTTCATATACTCAAACTTTAACATTCTATTTCTTACAATGTTTCTAAGGACTTCAAGATCTTCAATAGGCTTCTTCATATAATCTTCAACACTTGTTCCTTGAGCCCAATTGGAGTTGACTTGAGTCCAAATCCTTGTATTTGTGAGAGAAGACTTCTAGAATGAATAGAAATCTGAAACACACTTAAACAACAAATGTTATTAGTACAAATAACTAATATGTTTTGTAATCATCAAAATACACTAATCATGAGTGATTGTAACCTTGGGCCAACAAGTCCAATTCTGAATAAGTCCATGTACTAATCCAATCGTCAAGAACTCTAATCCTTTAGTAAAGTAAGATCACATCTAACATGTCCTCAAATACCCGAATGAATTCTCAACTGAATTATCACCAAGTAAGGAATATCAAGTCTGATAACTGTTCAGATAAAATGTAGATCGTAAATCACAATCACGAACCAATCCAACATAAGATCAATCTAGTATACAGTCCAAGTTTCTTTACAATTAGTCCCAGTCCGAAACGGTAATCATCTATTCATGAAATGATATAACTCTGATATCTCAATGTCCAATACAAGATCCATACATATATCTGATGCTCAACCATGTACTTAATCTAGCCAATCAATAAATCGAGTCAAATCTCAATCTAAAGGTATAACAAACTAGGCCTTAGCCAACAGAGACAAACTACCAACACATGAAATACCGCTAATACAAGCAAATATCAACTACATGAATAAAGTAGACAATTATATATGTCTCATGAACTGGTACAAGTAATCAAACTAGCAAAGTATAACGGAAAGTCACATAAAATGATAAAGGCAACATGTAAAGCATATCAATAACGATAAATACACAAGAACGAACACTCACATGAAATGACGCGGTTTCGGAACCGATTCGCCGTCCGACCTTCACTGCACGAACCGGTACTGGTCTACGGATCGTCCTATGGATCGGTCTTCGAATCTCCTGTGTGTCGGGTCCACAACGACACGAATCTGAATCGGGTCCGAGTCTCCTGTAGCTGGTTCGGATCTCAACGAATGGGTCTGAATCACTGTAGCATGCCACCGAACACACAAATAAATACACATACTCATATACCCATACATATACGCTACACGTGCATACATTCACGGGTACACCCACATATTTACATATATGCTAATACATAATCACATCTATACTTATACACACTCTATTTAATGTATACATATCTCACTCAAATTTTAACACAACCTGAAAGCAATCACACACACTATATATAAAATACATACACATGTACTTAACAAATTAGTATCCATATAATTAAATACCAACCATGCATACATATCCAAATTAATAAATACCTATTATTAACTAAAATTATCTATACATATTAATTAATTTACATCCATGCATGCACATATACATCATGCATACACATGCATGCATGTCACACTCACGCACACACTTGCACATTAATTTAAAGTTGTCAATTATTACAAGATTGCCCCCAATACAAACAAATACAAATGTAAAACTAACCTCGAGCCGATTTGCGGCGCACCGACGGAGGCTCCGATGGAGGCGTACGGGACCGCAGAGGATGTCGTTGGGTAGAGCATCTCACCATGAAGGACGTGGGGTGCGCTCGCGCTGGCCGACGGTGATCAACGGCATCCCGCGGAGAGCCAGAAAATGACTTCCACACAAGCAAATAACCCACATGAAGAAAATCCAAGCATGCCGTCGGGGAACTTCCGGCGCGCCGATGGAAGCTCTGGCGGAGGCTTCCGGGATCGCGGAGGGTGTCGTTGGATAGAGCAACTCGCCGTGAAGGGCGTGAGGTGCGTTCGCGCTCGCCGACGGCAATCAATGGCATCCCGCAGAGAGTCCAAAAATAGCTCGGTTTAAGGTGCTCACACATAAGAATAAAGCCCACATGACACTCCATTTCAATAAAATCTTAACAATCACAATCTACTGCATTTATGCAAACAAAAGAGATGAAATATAATAAATAAGCTAAAACTTACCTCATAGACAAAGAAGTGTAATATCCAGTGCCCATACCATGCATATTGACAGACAAACCGCCGCATTTTTACAAGCTCAATCCCTTTCTCACTCACTCAGCAATCAAACCATCGTCTTCTTCTCTATTTCATCGTCCCCCATATCAACCAATCAATCATCGACAATGAGATCTCCGACTGACTCGGCATCTCAGTTCCCTCCCAAACAAATCTGCACTCAACAACACCCACACAGCATCAAACACATCATCAAAGAGAGGCCCAGTCGGCATCAATCTGATCCAGCTCGTACCGCCGCTTCCCCGATTGACTCTTATTTACGAGATGGGCAATGCGGGCGCCACCTCTTAAAGCCTGGGGGGTCAGGGGTGTCCTCGGGGCGGCAATCTGGCGGGGCGTCGAAGAGGGATAAAGAGAACTGCTTGTAGATGACGCCGACGTCGAAGTAGATGAGGCCGGAGGAGGGGACGTCGACGCGGATCTTGCGGACGGGGAACCAGAGGAAGAGCTCCTAGGCGGAGATGCCGGAGGGGGTCTGCCATGGTGGCCTGGGGTTGAAGCTTGCTCGGCCATGGAGGTGAGGCACGGTGGGTAGATGGTTGCGACGGCTGGATGTTCTCTGTTGGAGGGGCTGGGCGGCTGCGTGGGAGAAGTGGATTAATTAGGGTTTTAGGGATTAGGTTAGGATTAGAAGATATGACTATATATTGGGCTATTGGGCTTAATGGGTATAGGGTATTAGAGTTTGGGTCTTTATGCATTAGATAATGGGTAGGATCAAGGAATATAGCATGATTAGAAATCAAGGGAAAAGAAATAATGCAACTACTAAAAACAAATAATAATAATTTAATAGTAACAATAATAAATAATTAGTAATAATAATTAATCTTAAGGAAGCAACTAGTACTAATAATAACTATTAATAATAATAGAAATTAACAATAACATTAATAATCATAATGGTATAATAATAATAATAATAATCACTACCACTAATAATAATAATAATGAATAATAACCTTAATGAAATAATGGGAATAATAATTAAGTTAACAATTAATAATAATAATGGTAAGTATAAAACTAATAGAAATAAGTAACTAAAAATATCGATAATTAAAAATGGTGATAATATTTAAAGCTAAAATACCATTCATTATCTTAAAATAATTTCCATATTTAATAACAGTAATAATCACAAGAAAGAAAATAATAAATTAAGTTGATTAAAAAAATAATTTGTAAATTAAAATAAATACTTTAAGAAAATAAAAAATACAGTATTTCTAACTAGGGATCTTACAATATTTTTTTGTATATGTTTGCGTTTGACTATCTCTCTATTCTACTCTTGCTATCTCTTGCATTGCTCTTATTACTTATACATATATGCTTAATATTGTGCTTAAACTTTTTCAATCCTAGAGAGCTATTGAAGCACCTCAATTCTTATAAAAGAAGAATCTTAAAGAGAAGTTTTAGAGCCCTTCATCGAAAATTCGGCTTCAATCTTTGAAAATCATTTGTGTTAGTTTAAAATTTTTAAGTTCCGCATTTCATTAGAGCTTCACATTTTCACCTTCTCGAGGTGAACTTTCAAATTGATTGCATGTGCTCTTGTTTAGATGTGTTTAGATCTATGAATTGTATTTACTTTTAGTTAAGTTAGATTATAAAGCCTAGAGTTAAAGGTTTGCAAGCCTATAGGTATTGCCTTTTTCTCTTTTATATAGAACTGTTGCATAAATACCATTTTCCAAATTATTTTTTTTTATAAAAATTTTGCTACAGCCACCTACTTTGCTTCATAATTAGAAAAAAAAAACTCAGCTTCATAATTTTATTTACTATTGCCTCATCCACATTAATATAAACTGATTCCTTACAATCACCACTTCTTTATATAATTTTATTTCCTCTTTTACCCTTCTCATCACTCCCGACGTTGCTCTCTCCTCAACCTTGACCCTGATGCAGAGTAATTTACGGGTAGATTGTTGGGGGTTGGAAGGGGTAGGGAGCCTTCAGATCAATTTTTTTTGCAATTGACCTTTTGTAGATCTCCTTTTTTGTGCTCGCGATGAGGTCTATATGTGTTTTGTGATCAGTGTTTAGATCTGAAAAACATTTGAGATCATTCGATGTCATTGAATGGTGGTCTGCTGATGATGGTGATGATGATATGAGGATTACAACTCATGATCGCAGTCCTATGTGAGGACTGCGAGTATTTTATTAGAAAACTGTGACTATGGTCGCGATCCTTTTATTAATTGAAATTAGAGCATTTTGCGATGACTGCGATTATTATCGCAGTCTAAATATAGACTGAGAAATTGTGCTATTTTGTGGACTGCGATCATGATCACAGTCCTAATAAAAATTAAAAAATAAGATATTTTTGTGAGGACTGCAATCATGATCACAGTCCTAATAAAACTCAGAAACATGTACTAATAAAGAAGACTGAGATCATGATCGTAGTCCTATATAAAACTCTGAAACGTGTACTAATAAAGAAGACTGCAATCATAGCCACAATCTTATAAAAAGTCAAAAGCATGCACTAATAAAGAGGACTGCAATCATGATCGCAGTCTCAGAAATAAGACATTTTTTTTCAGGACTGTGATCATGGCCACGGTCTCAGAAATAGGGCATTTTTATGAGGACCGTGACTCAGAAATAGAGTTTTTTTTTGTGAGAACTGCGATCATGGACGCTGTTCTATATATACCAGCAGTCAACATTTTCGAAGCGGCTCGCTTTTTTTGAAGCGATTAATGCGAGGGCATTTGCATCTTTGGCCATTGAAGTGTACTTCTGCGATTGACACGTGGGCGGACGTGGTTGATTTAAAAAAAAGATCACTGAAACGAGAAAAATTATAAGGTGAGTTTTTTCCTAATTACGATTTGATACGCGGGGCTGTAGCGAAATGCCCTTTTTTTTTGGTCAACTTTAGTATTTGCTTGAAATTATAATAATTAAGGAGGGAATGCTTATTTCCTCATGTGTTACGCAAGATCCAGTCTTGTTGGTTTTTCACATGTACGCTTAATTCAATTCATTTAGCCTAACTTTTGCGGTAAGAGAACCTTAGTATACTGACCTGCAAAAAGATAACCATATGAGCTTTGTTAGATACTGCGGACAAATTTAACTAATAAAATTTTACTATAAAATCAATAAGGCCTTCTCCAATGATTAACCATGTTACTATCGACCAACTAGCTAGCATTGTTTCTCATACATCTTGTTTTTCACTTTACTTTATGCCATCAGTTTATTATCAATTGACTTCCATCAAACTCTACACTGAAATCATATATAATTAAGTTTCCTCTCACATGCGGATGATATGGGCATGTCAAGAATAATTGAATTGCATAGTCATAAATTTAACCAAGTGAAGAAACATTACAAATTAATATAAACTAAGCTGAACACAAGCAGTATCAGAGAAAGTAAGAAAAAACACAAAAAGGCATCAAATTGAGCCAAATATGAAAAACCTCATTGAACAAAAAAGAGTTTTTGTCGCAGGGTTTGAAGCACAGTTAATCGTAATTATATTTTTACAAATTGGAAGTGATATTTATAACCCTACTACATCAGCCAAAATTATAGAAAGCAATCAGTAAAGATAATTTATGCAAGTCCTTTTTTTTCTTTTTTTTGGTGGATTATTTATGCAATTTCATATATCTATAATATTATAAACTTCCCTTTATTCTCCATCTATATAGATACATGCAATACATCCACGCACACACGTATGCTTATAAGCTCCATACACAGGTATGCTTATAAGCAAGTACATATATGATTCATTAAATATACATACTGCACGTTAACTGGAGTGATCACTCGTAACATCTTTTCCTTGATGAAGTCCATTCAGTAGTGTCCCTCACCACCACCGAACCCGGATCCACCACCAGACCCGTGCCCGGAACCCGATCCACCACCTCCGCCACCTCCACTTCCGTACCCACCGCCGCTACCACCCCCAGCTCCATGTCCAGAACCCGAACCGGACCCGGACCCGCCCCCATTTCCACTTCCTCCACCTGCGCCACCGCCGCTGCCATATCCTCCACCAGCTCCACCACCCAAGCCCGACCCGTGCCCGGACCCGGACCCGCCCCCATTTCCACTTCCTCCACCTGCACCACCGCTGGTGCCACCGCCATATCCTCCACCAAGTCCACCACCCGAACCCAAACCCGACCCGGACCCCCCACCATTTCCACTTCCTCCGCCGGCACCACCACCGCCTCCAACACCCCCGCCGTTGCCATATCCTCCACCAACTCCACCACCCGAACCCGACCCGGATCCTACACCGCCACCTTGTTCCCCGCCACCGCCGCCGCTTGCTCCACCGGCACCTCCGCCATACCCAGAGCCACTTCCACCGCCAGAACCACCACCACCAGAGCCCCCACCGCCTCCACCACCACTACCACCACCTCCACCACCATTGAGACCTGTCAAGGATCGGGTAGCGGAGGTGAGGCCAATGCTGAGGAGAACAATGAAAGCAAGAGCAACAAGCCTAGTTCTTCTAGCCATTTTTAGTGAACTGAAGTGAGGATGAGATGGAGTGAGGGAGGGCTCGGGTATTTATAGCTGTTTTGGTCTGCATGCGGACAACAAAAAGTAATGAAGGATAACTTTTAATGTAGAAAAATTGGTTCCATACAGTAGCAAGCTTTTTGACATTTTGGTCGCAAAATCTTCATTTGTATCTTTTTTCTTTTGAGAATTTAGGAAAGGGGCCGGCTTTAATTACTTTGTTAGTTGATTCTCTTCCGAATCTAATTACCGACAACCCTTGGTCTCTGTTCTCCTTGGTCTTTGAGGTCAAAAGAGAGTATTGAAAACTCTCTTCATTTGGTAGAACTGTTACTAACTTGTAATTTCTAGACAAAATAAGATTTGATGGTGATATTTTGTCTAACAAGAGAGATTATGAAGAAATTATGCCAATCCAGAAGTCTTAACTCTTAATGGTGTCATCTGCATACTGTTTGTGTCGGAGCATAGCTACTGGCCTTGCCTTTGAAACCAACTCTTAATGGTGTCATGAGTTCATGGTTCATGAAAGTCTTTGCTGACTACATCATCGTTCACCAGTTAGATAATTAAAGGGATAAAAGACTGGGCGGATACCTCCCATCCTCCCTCAAATCTCAATATAAGTGGCACATAGCTCTTCCTCGTAATGTTTGGTTAGATATTCTAAAGGGTAAATTGCATACAAACCTAATATACTATGACCATATAGTACTTATACCCTTTGAATTGAGTTATTATGGTGTGCGGTTATTCACATTCACAGAATTATTTAACACACTCAAATACTTAATACACCCACAAAATTTCTAAACACATCCTCTCACATTTTCTAAACTACAATTCATAACTTAAGTCAAATTAAAGTTTCAAAATTCCAATTCTGCCCTCCCTCTCTCATCAGAAAACTCTCTACCTCTCTCTCGATTCTCTATCTATGTCTCTCAACATTCCTAATTACAATTTCTGAATTTGGATGCTCGACATTTATTGATTTCTTGTGTTACATTTGATCCATGACCCACCCATTTGGGCTCCTTTTCTTGAAAAATTGTTGAGTGGAGAAAATTTACAATTTAGAGGTAGTTTCTTTCTTTGCAAAATTTCTCCCGAAGAATAAAATTTTGCAGTTGTCTTCTCATGTGAATCACACAGCACAAAATGTCACTCTTTTTCACTTTTTTTATGGTTTAATGACTAACTCCTTATATTTTATTTAATTGAAATAATAAATATAATCTTCATATAGTGCTTAAAGACAATTTAGAAATCATATAAAAGTAAATGAAGTACCTTTGAGAAATCAATTTATGGATCATAGGCAAGCTCATTGAACTTTCTGTTCTCATTCTTAGGGAAGACGTGCGAACAAAATATTATCAAATATACATAATAAACTAAAACACTTTTTAAGTAATGTTTGTCTTTTAAATATATATATATATATATATATATATATATATATATATATATATATATATATATATATATTAGTGAGAAAATTATAAAAGAAAGAAAGAAATTATTTATGGTGGAAAAACAAAGATAGATTTTGGTTTTTTTCCTTTACTTTTTTGGTATGTTTAATATATATATATATATATATATATATATATATATATATATATATATATATATATATATATATATATATATATATATATATATATATATATATATTGTTTGTTGTTGTGTTTTTAGTATGTGCTTTGATTTTCTGTTCTTATTATTTTTTCTTTGTTTTTTTTTGGAAATACAAATGAAAACTATAAATTAAAAATTTAATTGTTATAGAAAGAGACTTATAGAATTCGTTGTGATCAGCATAATTATGCAACTGTGTCTCTTTAGATTGAGAGGAACGCAACTTGAAAGCAACTATCTTCAATAATTTGTCTGTCAAAAATAATAAAATCTTCAATATTAGATTTTTTTTTAAGTAATATTTTTTAGCTCAAATCTAATTAAAAATATGACTTATCAGCCCGATCAACATTCAATATTGTATATGACATTAACATGTATAAAGGTTTGTCTTAATTAGTTTGTTAGAATAGTGTTAAATATATTATATTTTATGCATTCTAGGGGAAGAAAAGGCATGTATTATGGATGGTACATTATTTAGTATTGTGTCACATGTGTATTGTATTGAGTTTTATCACTAGATTATTTTATTTAATTTTTTTAATCATACTGTTCAATCTTTGTTTTTAAAAAGTATTTTTTTAAAAAATTATAAAAGAAAAGTCTAAACCCAATAATCTAAAATTATAAAAAATTTATAATGTGCTACATCAACAAAAGAATATGTAAGTTTATTTGCTAAGATCATAGATATTTAATACACAATAATTTAAAATAAGAAATAAAAAAATAAAAACTAATAAATCTCCAATTGAGAGGAGAGAGACACGTTTTTATTCTGTGGCATGACAGTGTAGAAAGGTCACCCGCAATGTATTTATGATGAATTAGTAATGCAAAACCACCCAAAAAGAGGAAAAACAATTTAATTTAATAAATTATCGGGTAAACTTACCTTTTGATTATTGTAATGCTCCTATGATATTATTTGTTTGTCCATAGGTATCAATGCAGAAATTTTTTTATGGTATAGTTACTGAGAAAAATTTTAGTGTTTGTGTAGGTGGAGAAGAAGCAAAATTTTAAAAAATAAAAAAGAAGCACGATTGATTAGGAGTAGAATTTGGGTGAGTGCATTCAGTAATTATTTGTATGTGTCTAGAAATAGAATTTCTCTGGTTGTAATATTAGAGTTAGTCAATGTCTATTTTGGTCTTCTAATTTAAAGTAATACTATCAAACAATTTTTATTCTTAAAATATGGGTGTGTTAAGTAATTCTGCGGGTGTGAATAGCCGCATTTATAATTAAGGAGTACATTCCCTGAGTTAGTAGTGTTTAATTTTTTTTCCTGTTTTCCCTTCTCTTTCATGTCTTCTTCCCTCTTTTATTCCTCCCTCACATGTTTCTTCAAAACCTTATCTCTTAAATCAAACTCAAAAGATTATTTTTTTTCTCTTCTTCTCCTCTCTCTCTCTCTCTCCCGTCCTCACTTTCTCTTTTCTTTTTCACTCCTCCCTCGTCTCTCTTTCAAAACTCAACCTTCAACTAAACTTAATCTCTTTCAAATCATACTATCTTCCCTCTTCAAAATATATATCATAATCCTAAACTACATATTTATCCCCCTTTTTTTCTTCAAAATTCAAACTCAAATCCAAAATATTTGCTCTCTTCCAAATCAAAATCTTATTTCCTCTCCACAACCCAAACCCACTTTTAAATCCAAACCCAAATTCTTTCCAAGTTTCATTGTTGCAACTTGATGCCGTTACTATTACTATAGTTTGCTACTGGTTGTGGGGGAGAGAGGGGAAAAAGAGATAAGAAAGAATAAATGAGAAAAGATGGGTGGAAAGAGAGGGGAGAAATAGATAAAAAAGCAGTGAGAAATTAAAAGAGACAGGAAAGTGTAGCAAAAGATTAAAAGGGGAAGAATTGAAAATATAAAATAATTCTTGACCCAAACTATTAAGTGGGGGGTGTTTCTGCTAATGACCTAGTTTAAGAGTTATTAGTGTTATTTGATCATTATTATAGGACAGCGGAGGCAGGTTCGCTTTGTGTACATAATAATAGACACTAATTAAGTGTATTAATTAGGCTTGTAGAGCAGTTGATCCTGTTGGAGTTATGGAGTTAAAACAAAATCAAACCTAAAGCTTATTGACTTTACCAATAAAGTTAACCAAAACCTATAATTTATTTACAAAGAGAGCTTTGTGAGGTTATTAACACATGTATTTATTACACTTGAAACTTCATTGTATACAATCGTATATAAGGGTCATATGGTTGTGTTGTAATGCAAGAAAAAAAGAAAAACAAAGAGCGTTTGGAGTTAACAAACATCCATCGCCACTTCTCCTGCTAATTCCCAGGTCCAACAGTTGGTATCAGAGCCGTTTCAATATTTTCTTCCATTTCCTCCTCCTTATGGCCTCTATTAAGAACCTTGTCAATCCTCAAGTACCCAAAGTATCAAAAGATAATTATGAGAGTTGGTCAATTCAAATGAAAGCTTGATTCTCAAGAGTTGTGAGAGCTGATCATTGATGGTTTTAAAGAACCCACACCGGAGGTAGAAGCTGCCTACACCGCTGAAGAGAAGAAGGCTCTTAGAGAGAAAAGAAAGAAGTATGCAAGGCTTGTTTTCTACTCTATCAAGGGTTGGATAAGTTTACCTTCGAGAGAGTTGCCGAAGCAATGACGATCAAAGAAGCATGAGAAATTCTTATTACCATCTACAAAGGAGTCGAACGGTGAAGCGAATTCGCCTCCAAACTTTGAGGGGCAATCTTGAAGCTGCTCAAATGAAAGATAAAGAAAAAATCTCTGATTCTTATTCACGATTACTTTTAATTGTGAATAAATGAGGAGAAATAGAGAAAAGATGGAAGACATCTGAGTGATGGAGAAATTACTTCGATCCCTCACATCTAAGCTCGAGCACGTGGTGACGACAATTGTGGAGTCAAAGAATTTGGAGGAGATCTCAATAAAGGAGCTTTTGGATCTCTCAAAGTTCATGAGCAACGCATGCAAAAGAAGACTAGTTCTATAATGTTAGAACATGCATTAGAATCAAAGCTGTCTCTAAATGGTCGAGGCTCATATAGTCGAGGTCGTGGTAGAGGTAGGGGACATGGTCCCCAACAACGAACTACTAAAAATCAAGTGGAGGTCCAAAGCTTCAGAGGTCAAGGATGAAGCAATCGGGGAAGATTTACATCTGGATGTGGAAACAATAAGAATGTCCAATGCTACAAATATCAAATATTTGGACACTATGCCTCGGATTGCTGGCACAGAACTGAAGATCTTACCAATCTCGCCAAAGCAACAAATGATATGGTAATAACTCTACTCTTCTTCTTACTCATGATGATTCAAGTGTTCATAATGATGTTTGGTACCTTGACTCGGGTGCTAACAACCCCATGTGCGGGAAGAAAGAACTTTCCATGGAACTCGCAGAAGGAGTTCATGACAGCATGAGCTTGGGAGATTCTTCAAAACTCCCCATTAAAGGCAAAGGGAAGATCAAAATCTACCAAAAAGATGGTAAGACTGAGAATATTTTTGATGTTTATTATATTCCTAACATGAATAGTAATATTCTCAGCATCGGTCAATTACCCGAAAAAGGATATAAAGTATATATGGAGAACAACCATCTTTGATTGGAAATGCAAAAGGAGGTCTCCTAGGTAGTGTTAAGATGACAAGAAACCGCATGTTTCCCTTCCATCTAAACACGGAAATTGAAAAATATTTTCAAGGACTCGTGAAGAATGAGTAATGGAGGTGACATCTTCGTTTCGGCCATCTAAACTTCAGCGGCCTGAAGCTATTATCTACAGCCGGCATGGTACGAGGTTTACCAACTATCGATCTACCGAGTCATACTTGTGAAGTTTGCATAATTGGCAAGCAAACACGACTTCTTTTCCCAGTTGAAAGTCATGGAGAGCGGAGGCATCATTTCAACTTATTCACACTGAATCTGCGGACCACACTAGATGCTGTCTCTTTAGGAGGTAATAGATATTTTATTACCTTCATTGATGATTTCAGTAGAAAGTTGTTTGTGTACATTCTTAAAGAAAAATCTGTTGCCTTTACTATCTTCAAGAATTTTAAAGCGCTTGTTGAAGCGGAGAGTGGCCACAAGCTAATAACTCTCCGATCTGATTGCGGTGATGAGTACATGATTAGTCTACAATTCTGCATTATTATATCGTATTTTCCCACCAATTTATGAATAAAATATCGGTCTAAACCGTGTTTTGGTCTCTATTGCAGGTAAATCAAGAGTTTATGGGTAAAGGAGTAATAAGAGCTTAATTAAACCCCTTTTAAGGTAATTAAATCCGCATTACTTGGAGGCCAAGCAAGGGATCATCTAGAAGATACGTCGAACCTAGACTCCTGCGCACGTCAGACAAATATTCGGGCGAAATTACTAGAAAAAGGATATACCAAGAAGACCCTGGAAGCCAGAGGAAGATCCTCGCCAAAACCAGGGAAGTGATTCCCTGGTTTTGCCGCGGATCCGCGGCCCAATGTTGGGGCCACGCGTCGATTTTCGACGCGTGGCCCCGTCTCGTCTTTCAGAGACTTCCTATGCCTATAAATACCCCTGCATAGGGCCAAAGCGCAAGCAGTTTTGGATTTTAGGAGAAGTTTTTGTGTTTTAGGGTAGCGTAGGTAGGTGTTCTTCATTTCTTGTATTTTTGTATTGTTATTTCGTTTTTAGATCTTGTAGTAGGGCTGAGAGATTCAGAGAGAGATAGAGAGGGATTGATGTAATAGATGGTGACAACTATGTAAAGATGCCTCCTTTCTTCTCCAATGTAATCTTCTCCATCTTCTACATGATGCTTGGCTAGATTTTTCTCTCATGGTGACTAACTACTAACCACTAACAAGCTAACCACTTATTTGATAATTCACATGAATCTAGTAGCCTCTACAAGGCCTTTCTCTTGCAAGAGCCATTGATAGCTCATGATGATGGATTCTAACATCTAACTTGCTAACCAAGCTAACTGTCTCTTTATAACGCCCCAATCCCGCAGGTACGGGGACGTTATGGCGACGTACATATGCGAGGTGGAAACACCCTCACGCGTACGTTAAGCCTCAGTACAGGACATAACCTCAATATACACAGGAGTTCCAGCAGGAAATAAGTACAAGAATACCTGCAGAAAGAGGTTAGTGATCATAGCAGATTGGAAAACAGGGATGAATAAGATAACATCAATAAATCACAAAGATACCTATGAATGAGCTCGATGATGAGTCTCCTATGTGAACCCAATGGACTATCTGCCGATACGCTAACTCGGGTCTCCAACCTGGGCACGCAAATCCAGGGTCGTCAGAAAGCGACCTAGTGAGTGGTAAAATGAAGGAGGCAGTAATACATACATAGTAATACAAGCACGATAATAATATATAATATATGATGTTGTGCTAGTGATACCATATAATAAGTATAATACGCAGTAGAAATATATAATCATGTCAGTCTTTTAATACCATCATTGTCTAACATGTTATCACCGAGTCATGTCTTTAGTCGTATCCAGTTTAGATAGTAAATAAGGTTGCCTAGTGGTGATGTGATAGAAGTGAACATGCAGATGGGCATATGCAAGATAACCATAATGCTGTGTTGTGCATAGACAGTAATGATGTCTGCAAGGTATACAGAAAACATATGCAAGATAACCATAATGCAGTGTTGTGCATAGACAGTAATGATGTCTGCAAGGAATACAGAAAATAGAAGATATGCAATGCAGTGTATACATGTACAGAAGTAGTAGGCCACCACAGAATGTGTAACATGTACCATGTAAAGTAACAAGGTATACATGTAACATGATAGCGGATAAATGATCAGGAATAGTAATAAGTACAACTAAACAATAGTATACATGTATCAGGCAAGTCATGATATTTATACAATAGTAGCAATCAGTACCACCTAGTATTATAATCACTCTCTTCCAGTGTCCCATACCACTGGCAGTTCATACTGGTGCCCGCTAATTGAGGCAAAGCCTGCACACAAAATACGGAATTTCAGAACTTTTAATAAAAATGTGCAAGTGCTCAATTCTTACCGCTATAGCAAGTGGCTATGCGGGTCGTGATCCACAAGGAGGGTTTGCGATGGAAGCGTTCAAGGTTCTTTATTGAAATCTTTATGAAAACAAAACGAAAGTTCTTCTTGTTTTTAAGAAATAAAAAAGGAAAAAGAATTATGTTAAAGTTAGAAAGAAAACGGTAGAATGAGAAAGTGGAAAAGAATGGAGAATGACTATTTATAAAGAAATGGGAAAGAGAGATTTGGGAGATGTAGTGTTGGTGATTTAATTTACAGAAATAAAGAAAAGAAATAAAAACAATTATTTATCTTCTTTTCACCAAAAGCTTACCTTGAGTCTTTAGCGACGATGTTACCTTGAAGTGGAGGCAATCAGCGCATAGCCCATAAGAGTTGAGTATTGGTCTCTTCCACATTACATCATCAAGACAACTCAAGCATGAAATGATACAGAGAGAGACTCAATTCCATCGTCATGAGCTATCGGTGGCACTCGCAAAGGCAAGGCTCTTTCGATGCTTTTAGACTCACTTGGAAGACAATTGTACCAAAAAGAAAAGTGAAGTAGAAAAGAAGAAGAAGAAGAAAACTAAAAGAAGTACATACAAAGAAAGAACATAGATTCGATTTCATAACGATCAAAGAAATGAAAGAAACCTTACACCGGTGTCACTCTCAGCTCAAGCTTCATTCTTGTTCTTCGATGAAAGTCTGATCTCCTCTGAATTACATAAATTAAAACTAAAATTACATGAAAAAGAGAAACAAAACTTAAACTAAAAAATGAAAAACTAGTCTAAATTCTATCTCTGCATGGTCGTCCCATTTTCAGTGCAAATACTTGCTTTTTATAGGTAAAAACCCAACCTACAGATCTCGGGAAGAGTGGGGGAGCAAACGCTCCCCCTAACTCCATAACCAAGCCGCGGAAACGCGGCTTTGGCCGCGTTTCCGCGGCCAGGGTGTGGCCAGGTGGCCACACCCTGTTGGTGGGTCTCCCTGGGTTTTCCTTCTGCATTTATCTTCAGTTGATTTTCTCGTTTGATTCCAGGATTGTGACGAAATGGCCTTTGATTCTTGGCTTTAACCGATCGATTCTGAGAGGATCTTCTCAACCGGTTTTTAAGCTCTTGATTTTTCCCTGATTCAGTGAGCTCAAATTAATTCTGATTTAATTCAAAATTTTGGTGGGCTTTTGGGCTCATTTCTCTTCATCTCCTTAAGGAATGGGCCTGCAAATAAATTAAACATTTAATTAGGACAATGCAGATTTTATTCTATAATAAGTATGGAAATATGATACTAAATATGTAACATTATCGACCAATCACACCCCCATACCTATCTTTTGCTCGTCCTCGAGCAAAACAACTAAACCATACTAAGGATTATTAGACCATTTTCGCAAGTCGCGCGATTGCACTGAGCATGTGCAATAAGCCGTTAAACCTCTTGGTTTCCCCTAGAAGACGAGTTTTGTCTCGTGAGAGTTTTCAGCGGATTACACCCACAAAATCCATAAAGAAAGGGAAACAAAGAGTTAGTATTTTCGAAAAGCATTTTGAAAGAGAAAAATATTTGAAATATAATTGTAAGATTTAAGCAATCTATAAGTTATAGGAAAGCTGAATTTTTCATTCCTAAACTTAGTCTCTATTCAAAAATTTGTTATCAATCAAAGTAAGGAGTCAAATTGTACTTCTCATCTAGTCTATTACTTTACCCTAAGTCATATGCACTTTGTGATTGTGAAAATTTTGACGAAGGGTTCATTAATTCAACTCTTATGCCTTGTTTATTTATATATATTTTTTTTGTGGTATTATTTCTTAGTTCTATTAGGCTTTCTAATCTGCCCATGTAACGAGCCTTTAATCGATGACTCCCAAACCAAACGGTCTTAGGGCACCGGGTGAGAAAACACCCCAAGGACCTAAGGACTCGAGCAAACAAGGCCACAAAACTAAGGATTTTATTATATGAACCACTTTTAGGCGTGAATACTTATGCTTTATTAGGCACAAATACCCAGCTTAATCAGAGGATTTTATATTTTTTTTCTTAAACTTATCTAATCATCTTTCGCATAAATACTAAGGCTTGCTTAGGCCAAAGCACCTAGCTAATCAATAATTAGACTTGTTCATTTTTCATAGATATTTTTTTCTTTTTTCTTTTTTATATATAAGGCATAAGAATCTTTGTTTTTGAACCCTAAGTGTGTAAGTGTATGAAGTGTGCATATTTCATTAAGGTAAAGATCAAGACTAAATTACTTTAACAAATTTTCTTCCTAACCATAAAAATCAAGCAAATAATCTTATTTTGACCAAGTATAAGAAATCCTAACTTGGATTTTCCTATTCCTTAAAATTAACTTAATTTCTTACAAAAAATATGTCAAAATATTGTTTCTATTTTCCAAAAAGTTTTTAAAAGTAAAGAAAATGTTAATTTTTTTTAATAAAAAGAAAAAACCTAAGTTATGCTAGACCCTCCCCCACACCTATCTCATGCATTATCCTCAATGTATGAATTAATGCATAGATGCATGAAAAAGAAGAAAGGGAAGGAAAATGTTACCTTAAGGTGGTGGTTCCGGTGGTGGTCTGATTGGTACACGAAATGCGGCCCAATCAACTTTTTGTGGAGTTCGGAGGAACCCACCAGAAATTTCTTTAATATAACCCATTAGAATGATGTATCCATGAAGGATTTTTATTAAATATTTGACCTCATCTAATTTTCAAATTCCATAATTAATTTCGGAGTCAAATTTGTCAACCACCTTGTCCCAAAATGGAGTATGAAATGATAGAATGATTGACTTGGACTCAGGAAGTATAGGAACTAATACCGACTTAGGAAGATGACTTAAGTCAAGTAAAGGCTCAGGAGTCGAGATTGGTTCAGGAAGTGGGTCCAAGTCAAGAAAGTGAAACTCAAGTCCACATTTATTTTCCAACAATGGAATGTGACTTAATATTGGTGATTCAAGTTCAGGAATGATAGGTGGGGGAATCAAAACTGACTCTAAAATATTACTCAAGTTTGGTAACAAAACAGGAGTCAATATTGATTCAGAAAGTTAAACTGGATCACAGATTTGAGAATCTAGGTCGCATAGCTCATTGAGTTCAATATCAAAAAAATGAGAACTTGCCAATTTGTCAATAGGATTTTCAAAAGTGTAAAATTGGTCAAGTTCAATATGATCATCAAGAATGAGTGATTCAATTTCGTTATGAATTGGCACAGGATTCAATGTTGACTCAGGAAAAAGATTGAAATCAGGTGAAGACACCGGAGTCATTATTGAATCAGGAAGTAAAATTGAATCACTAAGTTGAGATTCATGATCATATTCATTTTCAAGTTCGATTTCAGGAAAGGATAACTTTCCAAACTGTCAATATTCTTTTCAAAATTTGGAGTTTGGGCAAGTTCAAATGATTGTTCTGAAATGGAACCTTGATTTCCAAAACAACCTGACTCATCGGCTCTAACAGGATGGTTAGTGACATCAGAACTGGTCAAACGGTGGGAACGTAGAGATTGGACCATCATATCTATGTCACGATTACGAGCGTTTTGAGCCTGAGTCATGGCTTCAAGCATCTTTTCATAGTTGATAGTTTCATTATTTTGATGCAAAGATGAAGTATTGTCTTGGAATTGGTGGTGAAATTGTGAGTCCATCAGATTTTGGGATTTGTGTTTGGACTCACGCATACTCATTTTCAAAATTGATAGTTTTCTATTTTGGACTGGTGGAACTGAGTATGAATCTTGGAAATATTGTGGACAAGGTGGAGAAGGAGGACAAGTTGGTTGAAAATTGGACTCGGGGGAGGTGAAGCACCACTGACTCTGTGAAGAGTTGAAATCATTTTGAAAATTATAGTTATTAGATTGGGGGCATGGGTTATATTGATTCGGATAAGACCAATCCGGCACACTCGGTTGTTAAAGTTATGATATGCTGGGTTGGTAATATCCGAAAATGAAGTCGGTGTGTAATATGGATTATTATTGAAGTTGAAAAATTGTTATTATAAGCCATATCACACAATAGAATACAAACAAAAAGAAAGAAAAAACAAACAAATAAGCAAACAAATAAAAGAAAAAAATTCTAACTAAGTTAAGGTAGACCTATGACCTAGACGACTCCTAACTGATTAGACTGTCCACAGGAGGTTTAATGCAGACTTTGACCATAAGCTAATCAGCCAGGTCAGGGCAAGGTTGGTGGGAGGTTTTCCGTCAAAGACGTTCCTTAATTAAATAACCACCAACCTTCGGGCTTTCGGCCCTTAATCCCTTTCCTAGACACTGATTTGGCAGGAGTCAAATTCCAACACCTTTCCCCCTTAGGATAATCTCCTAATTGAGTCCGAGATGTCCCTAGGGCCAACGTCTACTCATTTTTAGTTAGGCTTGGGTTAGTGAGTGCTTGGAATCTAATTTTTGGGCCAAGGAAGGGTGATTAAATCCCCACCTTATCTTGTTAATGGGTGTGCCCTTAAGATCAGTTTGTGCAAGTGTACAAGATATGTAAATAAGATTCACTCAAAGCTATGTAAATCAACCAAGAGATGAGTCCTATTCTAAATACAATGCGAACGTACCTTGCTCCAGCACTCTTCAACAGTAAAGTAAATGAATTGAAAAGACACGTGCCTAAAATGCAAACGTCTAATTAATTTTTTAAACTTTTTCAACAAAAATTTTACTGTTGATTTATTAGCAGGCTTTTGGTGATGGCATATAAGAAATAAAGTTGCAGAAAACTAGAATTTTGCAAAGCAAGCAGCCCTGTAAAAAAAACCAATTAGTAGTGAACTTTTCCTTACCGCGGAAACGCGGCTAAAGCCGAGCAAACGCGGCAATTCGGAGAGTACTTGGTCTCTGTCTTCTGGCACAGAGGCCCAAGACCATTTATATGTTTCTGCAATCCTTGTTTCCTGCTTTGCTTGCCCTATAACCTGCAACAGAGAAGAAAATTTGTTTAGTTCTAAAAATTCAATAAAATCAGATTTCAATAAAAACCGTTATCCTCCCCGGCAACGGCGCCAAATTTGATTGAGGCAAAACCTGCACACAAAATACGGAATTTCAGAACTTTTAATAAAAATGTGCAAGTGCTCAATTCTTACCGCTATAGCAAGTGGCTATGCGGTCGTGATCCACAAGGAGGGTTTGCGATGGAAGCGTTCAGGTTCTTTATTGAAATCTTTATGAAAACAAAATGAAAGTTCTTCTTTTTTTTAAGAAATAAAAAAGGAAAAAGAATTATGTTAAAGTTAGAAAGAAAACAGTAGAATGAGAAAGTGAAAAAGAATGGAGAATGACTATTTATAAAGAAATGGGAAAGAGAGATTTGGGAGATGTAGTGTTGGTGATTTAATTTACAGAAATAAAAGAAAAGAAATAAAAACAATTACTTACCTTCTTTTCACCAAAAGCTTACCTTGAGTCTTTGTAAATCACCTAGAGGGGGGTGAATAGGTGATGGCTAATCTAATTGGTCACTTAATGCCAAATAATGCGGAAGTAAAAACTATTATGACCTAAACTAAACTCTTACACTAAACACCACGTATAACACAAGAGTGTTGCCGAATTCCCCGTGAAGGGCTCTAGACAAACTCCTCTAGATTCCCCTAGATAAGGGTTGAGGTGCCGTGTTGGCTCTCTTGGTTAAATACAAGTGTTAGCAAACAAACCCAAGCAAGTATATCGATTAAGCACACAATGAATATCTAGCATATAAAGATGAGCACAATAAAGTATGCAAGATATAAACAAGAGACAAAGAGAGAGAGAGAAAGTGAGCAATCGCAAACACAAGGGATTTGTTTCGAGGTTCGAGCACACTTGCTCTACATCCCCGCCTTCGACCCACGAAGGACTTCCTCTATAATCGATCCCAATGGATCACCCGGTGCCGTAACACCTACAACGAGTTCCCACTAGAACTCTTTGGACTCTCTCTAGTCCGTACACACCACAAGCCCACCGGCTTGCCGAGGCCGCACCTCAAACCAAGAGTTCACACACGAACTTTAAACAACCCGAACGCACTCGTCCGCCTCCTCAAAGTACAAGATGAAATCTTGGTGATCTAAACACTTTGATCACCAAATAAAAACTCTCACAACACAATCCTATGGATAGATAAAGTAATGGATAGCTCAAGTGATTATGAGAAAAACAAGGATGAGAATGGTGGTGAAAAACTCAAAGAATCACTTTGAAACACTCTTGATAAAACTCCCTTTGATTGGAAATATTTGCTGTAAAACAAGTGGAGAAAACCTCTTAAAAGAGTTGGGAAAACTGGTGAAAAATCCACTTGAAAATCTTATCTAAAACAGCCCCCTAAAGTCCCATTTTATAGAGTTAGAAAAAACTAGCCGTTGGGGTCTGTCAGAACTGTCGGACGACCGCTCGGTTGTCCGGCCAACGGTCATATTTCAGACCGTTGTGCCATCGGTCGACCGGCCGGTCGACCGAGCCAGGATACAGAGAGCAAGTCTCTCTGTCCGGTCGGCCGCCCGGCCGTCCGGGGCCTTTCCAGAGAGCAGAGCTCTCTGGACAATCGACCGGGTCGGTCGGCCGGCCATCCTGCAGAACTGGCGTGCACGTCTGTGCACGTCGGTCGACCGGGTCGGTCGACCGGCTATAGCCAGATCAGAAAACTTAGGGATTTAAATATGGTCTTTTTGATTGAAATAAAATCCCATAAAATACTGAAAAATCTACAAAAATAGTTTTACCAATATACTTTGATAAACAAACATGCTTGCACAAAATCAAGGCATGTTACAAATGATTTGGACTATTTTTGTAATATGGAAAATTGGCTCAAATGAAAACAGTATTTTTCCAAACTTGGTTTTTCCAAAACTTATTTTTTCAAAACATCTCCAAATACAAAAACAAGATATTTAAACAACTTTGAAAGCATATGATGTATGGATATGATCCACTACACAAACATGGTGAAATATCTATGTTTTTGACATTAAGCTCTAAACATGGTTTTAGATAAAAGATATGTAAACATGAAAACCAAATCCAAACATGTGTTTTCTAAAATAGAAAATCTTTTGTAAAAACAAAACTATCAAGAGTGTGTGTGTAAATGTATACTTGAGCAATCCACCAACTACTCTATCCTTTACATTTTATCTAAAAAATAAAATCTTCTAAAAACAAACCTAGACTCAAGTCTTGATCATGAAGGTCTTCACTTGAAGTCTTCTCATCTTCTTGACTTGGTCCAAACATGATCCAACGAGCTCGACTCCTCTTGAGTACTTGATGTGATCTTGATGCATTAGCTCGTGAATCAAACGGTGCTAGCTCCAAAACATGACTTTAAGTCCTTTGTTGAAGCTCCACACCTACTAAGATCTTGATCATAAATCTGTCACTAATTAAACACAAGATCATTAGTATTATAACTACATGAGTTGATCATCATCAAAACTAGAGTGATGGGTCTTTGGGCCAACAATCTCCCCCTTTTTGATGATGACAAAACTCATGAAGTTATATATGCATGGATTAAAGTAAAGCTTCAAGGAAGCTCCCCCTAACTCATGCATACCACAAAATAATAAATATGCAATGAATGCTCATAAATATTTATGCAAATCAAGGAGATAAACATGCACTTAAGCATAAAACAAATTCTTTTTCTCCTATTTGCAAAACAAAACATATATGCATAAACAATCCTTTTTCACAAAACATGCATATAAACCAAAATCTTTCTCCCCCTTTTTGTCAATCATCAACAAAAGGGTAAAAACACAATCAACAAATTTTACTCCCCCTTTTTGTCATAAACAAAGAGATCAATAAGGGGTCAAATCAAACATATCAATAAAAGGTTATATGCGATATACATTCATGAAGAGGAAGACGGTTAAGTAACTTCCCTACACATATACATTACATGAAAGAGGGATGACAAGCCCTAATTCACATAACGTATAATATGTAATGCATAAGAGGAGATGTGAAGCTCCCCCTACACACGTGTATCACATAAAGAAGAGTTGTCAAGCTCCTCAATACAAGATACACTCAACATGAATCTATATGTAGAAGAGATGTTAAGCTCCCCTTGCATATAGGCAAGACAAATCAAAACATTTTTAAAGTATCACTTGAAAAAAAAATTTTAAGATACCAAATGTAAATAAACAAATTGTAAATAAACATTACAAATTTTTAATTTTTCAAATAGATAAAACATATTGATATCAATGAAATTTATAACAAATTTGAAGCATTTTGATACCAATTGAAAAACATGCATAAGCTTAAAAAAATGTCAATTGAGATATCAATTGAAAATAAAGTTTTAGATCAAGCTTAGCATAAACATACTATGTGCTTTAAAGATGTAAATCAAGTGTAAAACAAGCACACGAAAATCATATATATGTATGAGAATGGATAATACCAATTGAAAATTAGAGCATACATATATAGAAAACAAAATATGAGTATAAACAAAAATATCAATTGAAATACCAATTGAAAGATCCAATGATACCAATTGAAAAATGACAATGTAAATCAAGTATATAACTCATAACCTACCACCCTTCATATGCACAAGGTAAAGGATTTTCAATAAGGCTTGCAAGGCATACACGCCCAGCCATCCGCCCATAAGGTTGGAAGGGGTTTTCGAAAATAATTTTGAAAGTAGTTAAGCATTGAAAATCTCTTCCAAATGAAGAATAATTAACTAGTTAAAAGTAATTTTTGAAAAACTAGTTAAATATCCTTCAAAACATGAAAACAAATCATATGTATTTCATGAATCATACCAATACAAGAATTGACACTCGATCTATGAAGTTCAAAAATATGTTCATGAACCAAAGTCATGACAAACAAATAAAGTGTGAGTGAACAAGAATCATGTAATTAGCATTTTCATGAAAATATTCATTTAGGCTTAAAAAGATCATGAATCAAAAATGAAAAATTCATTTTTCATTAAAAACAATAAACTTCTAGGTATATGTATGATTTATCTAAATCTAACAATATGCATACATATCCCAAACATAAAACGAGTCTATTAATAGTATTTGCATGAAGGAGAGAGACTCAAAAAGGATATACATGTATATTTATTAGATTTGAATATAAAATACATATACATGAAGTAAAAACATGAAAGTAGGCAAAACAAGTATAAATGAGAGAATCATCAAAACTAGCTTATGCATGTGCATATATTGAGTACAAATGAGCATTGAAGTGCAAACATATATGAATCAATTTGTTCTCATTATTTGTACATGTATAAGTACAAGTTTTAATAAAGACTACATTTAAACAAGTATTTACCACATGAAGCACAAAACAAATAAAACATGAACATGCTCAAAATATCACATATGAAATAGGCATGTATAGGCTAGTTATAAGCATGTAAATAAATTAGGAGTTTAAAATAGTTACAAACTAAGGAACTATGTTCCAAATCTCCAAACATGGTGGTTGTCCCACCAAAACCTCCTTGATAGCGGTGCATCAAATGTATGTCCATCAAGTCCATGTGCATCCACCATCAAGGCACCAAATCTCTCACGTCTTGTGAGAGCCCTCACCTACATCAAAAACACACGGTGGGGTTTTGGTACCCATTTTTTCTTGGGTCCTTGGGGGTTAGCTTTGTAAGGAACCCAAACATTTTTATGATTAGCAAAATTGATATGATGCAACTTGTCATAACAAAATTTCGCTAAATGGCCTTTACGGCCACAATGTGTACATTTGTACACCTTAGGATGCATATGAGTGTGTTTGTGATCATGGCGTGCAAAGTGTCATTATGCATGATGATGTGCATGAACATGTGGAGCTTGTTTCTTTGAAAACAAGGACTCCAATCTAATGTGGTTAAATGCACATGAGCTCAAGGTGGAGCTCAAACAATCCATTTTATTTTTCAAAACATTAATCTCACTAGTGGTGGCATGTAAGCATGGTGAGATTGTGAAACAATTTTCTTATTCTTTTTAGAAACTTTTTCTTTTTCTTTTTCAAACATTTTTCTTTTCAAAGTGTTATTTTCTTGCAAAACAATTTCCTTTTGTTTTTCCACCAAAATAATTTTATTTTTCAAACTAGTGTTTCCTTCACAAAGATCATTTTTCAGACCGTTGTGCCATCGGTCGACCGGCCGGTCGACCGAGCCAGGATACAGAGAGCAAGTCTCTCTGTCCGGTCGGCCGCCCGGCCGTCCGGGGCCTTTCCAGAGAGCAGAGCTCTCTGGACGGTCGACCGGGTCGGTCGGCAGGCCATCCTGCAGAACTGGCGTGCACGTCTGTGCACGTCGGTCGACCGGGTCGGTCGACCGGCTATAGCCAGATCAGAAAACTTAGTGATTTAAAACATGGTCTTTTTGGTTGAAATAAAATCCCATAAAATACTGAAAAATCTACAAAAATAGTTTTACCAATATACTTTGATAAACAAACATGCTTGCACAAAATCAAGGCATGTTACAAATGATTTGGACTATTTTTGTAATATGAAAAAATTGGCTCAAATGAAAACAGTATTTTTCCAAACTTGGTTTTTCCAAAACTTGTTTTTCCAAAACATCTCCAAATACAAAAACAAGATATTTAAACAAATTTGAAAGCATATGGTGTATGGATATGATCCACTACACAAACATGGTGAAATATCTATGTTTTTGACATTAAGCTCTAAACATGATTTTGGATAAAAGATATGTAAACATGAAAACCAAAATCCAAACATGTGTTTTCTAAAATAGAAAATCTTTTATAAAAACAAAACTATCAAGAGTGTGTGTGTAAATGTAAACTTGAGCAATCCACCAACTACTCTATCCTTTACATTTTATCTAAAAAATAAAAATCTTCTAAAAACAAACCTAGACTCAAGTCTTGATCATGAAGGTCTTCACTTGAAGTCTTCTCATCTTCTTGACTTGGTCCAAACACGATCCAACGAGCTCGACTCCTCTTGAGTACTTGATGTGATCTTGATGTGCATTAGCTCATGAATCAAACGGTGCTAGCTCCAAAACATGACTTTAAGTCGTTTGTTGAAGCTCCACACCTACAAAGATTTTGATCATAAATCTGTCACTAATTAAACACAAGATCATTAGTACTATAACTACATGAGTTGATCATCATCAAACTAGAGTGATGGGCCTTTGGGCCAATAGTCTTTAGCGACGATGTTACCTTGAAGTGGAGGCAATTAGCGCATAGCCCATAAGAGTTGAGTATTGGTCTCTTCCACATTACATCATCAGACAACTCAAGCATGAAATGATACAGAGAGAGACTCAATTCCATTGTCATGAGTTATCGTGGCACTCGCAAAGGCAAGGCTCTTTCCATACTTTTAGACTCACTTTGGAAGACAATTGTACCAAAAAAGAAAAGTAGTAGAAAGATGAAGAAGAAGAAAACTAAAAAGAAGTACATATAAAGAAAGAACATAGATTCAATTTCATAACGATCAAAGAAATGAAAGAAACCTTACATCGGTGTCACTCTCAGCTCAAGCTTCATTCTTGTTCTTCGATGAAAGTCTGATCTCCTCTGAATTACATAAATTAAAACTAAAATTACATGAAAAAGAGAAACAAAAACCTAAACTAAAAAATGAAAACTAGTCTAAATCCTATCTCTACATGGTCGTCCCATTTTCAGTACAAATACTGGCTTTTTATAGGCAAAAACCCAACCTACAGGATCTCGGAAGAGTGGGGGAGCAAACGCTCCCCTAACTCCACAACCAAGCCGCGGAAACGCGGCTTTGGCCGCGTTTTTGCGGCCAGGGTGTGGCCAGGTGGCCACACCTTGTTGGTGGGTCTCCCTGGGTTTTCCTTCTGCATTTATCTTCAGTTGATTTTCTCGTTTGAGTCCAGGATTGTGACAAATGGCCTTTGATTCTTGGCTTTAACCAATCGATTCTGAGAGGATTCTTCTCAACCAGTTTTTAACCTCTTGATTTTGCCTGATTCAGTGAGCTCAAATTAATTCTGATTTAATTCAGAATTTTGGTGGGCTTTTGGGCTCATTTCTCTTCATCTCCTTAAGGAATGGGCCTGCAAATAAATTAAACATTTAATTAGGACAATGCAGATTTTATTCTATAATAGTATGGAAATATGATACTAAATATGCAACATTAGCGACCAATCACCCGCACTCCAGTCAAACCCATCCGGACATAGCATACGGGTACCATTATCCAAACGAGAGAGTGACCAAATAACAAGTGTTCCCGATGTCACTATTGTGTATACTGTTTTATTATGTGAATTGGAAACCCATGGTCCAGGACCTCTTATCGGGTAGGTGTATCCCGTGCATACCGGGATCACGGCCTTAAACGGACCCCTGCTCTGAGACCAGGGCCCTCCGCTAAGAGGGGAGCACGAATCAAGTAACGGGAGCTCATGGAGCTATTGGTAGGCAGCACTACCGTCCCTGCAGTGGGACTAACAATATGGATCTAGTACATCCACCCGATATGATCTAATCAAACGTCAAGTCTCCCCATCCCCAAGTTATCTTTATGATCTGATATTATAAGAACAAATACAGTACATGATACATGTAACATGATAACAGGACCTGGACCTGAGCTCTGTTGATAGCATAGAACAATATAACGGGAAACGAGAACAATATAACGGGAAACGGGAACAATAGATGTGGGATTCCACATATCGCATATCAACAGCTCTCATGTCCAGTAACGGGAATATCAATATCAGTAACAGGAAACCATTGTATAAGAGGAATACAGGGATAACATGAAACAATAATACATGTAATACAATGATTCATATGACAAGGCGATAGAAACAATACATGCATGTACACTCGTGCGGTGAGCATATGTAGCAGGGATATGGGACCATGAGATAACTGTGTACCGAGCCTCCATGTAATGATGATAATAATAATATGAAATGTAGTAATCTGTGAATTGGTATCTCTGTGTACCAGTGGAACATACATGTGTAGCAATAATCCGTGTAATATATCTGTGTATCATAGTACAGGTCATAACAGTGTCAGTGCAGTAATGGTAACAGTGTACATGTATACATGTAACTATCAGTGTCGTACAGTATCCGTGTAATGATAGTCCATGAATAATGGTGACATACATGTATAGTGATGTACAGTGTACGTAGCGTAGTTGTACAGTACATGTAATACGTACATGTAACATGTGATGTAACGTATACATGTAACTATGTGAACGATACATGACATCTAGTGTCCACCTATGGTGACATAGTGGAGTGGTGGGCCGGATGTCAGGGTACATGAACATGACCTATAGACATCCAGGGTAGCAATCAACGTCTTTTAGTGTTTATTACAGTGTTTTAATATTGTTTACAAATTAGGAAATAGGAACAATGGAGATATACCCGGTACTCATGTTTTATTTAGCAACCAAGTTCAAGCTATATGATAAAAAGACAATTTATAAAATAAAAATACTCACAAACTGGTCATGAAAAGGTAGCTCTCTCTTTTCCCACGATCGCAACAGATCCAGAATCGTCCGAATCGGAGTCCGGATGCTCCAATATCGCCCGAACGCTAAAAATCATCAAAATGGGTTAAATATGTAAATAAAAATACTGTAAAGGCAAATACGGAAATGTAGCAGGGGGTTTTCTAAAAAATTACCTTTATTGGGTTTTGGAGCGGGTTGGGCTCGTAACGGGTCGGGTCCAGATCCACAACCCATACCCAATTAACTTAAGTTAATGGGTAATGGGTTAACGGGTTTCAACCCAACATTTAGGCAACCCAATAGGGTTATTGGTTCGGCTTCCACCCGAACCCAATAACAGAGCAGCAGCAGCAGCTCTTGCTGCTGCTCGCGAGCAGGCCGGCCAGCAAGGTTGGCCGGCGGTGACCCCGGCCGCCGCGGCGCGGCCGTCCTGCAGACAGAGAAGGGTGAGTAAGAGAGAGAGAGTGAAAGAAAGAGAGAGAGGAAAAGAGAGGGGGAGGGAGAAAAGGCAGGGCATGGGCTGGGCCGCGCGGCTGCGCGGCCTTGGCGGCCGGAGGGGTGCGCGGCCTGGGGAGGCGCGGTGGCGAGCCGGCAAGGCCACCGACGGCGTTCATCGGCTTCCGGCCGTGGGTCGGGCCTGTGACCGCAGGTCAGAGAGAGTGAGAGAGGGGGAGAAAGAGAGTGAGAGAGGTAAGGAGAGAGAGAGAGTGAGAGGGAAGAAAGAGAGAGAGAGAGAAGAAATTGAGAGAGAGGAAGAGAGAGAGAGAAGGAGATTTTAAGGGAGAGAGAGAAAGGGCGGTTGGGTTAAGGCGGTGGAGGAGAAGGATCCAGAGAAGAAGAGAAAGGAAAGGAAAAGAAAAAGAAAGGATTTATTTGATTAAATTAATATTATTTTAATTCGGTCCAAAATTCGACTAGCTCCGAACGGTGACCAAAAATTACATAAAATAGGAAATATTATCCTGAGATGTAATATAAAGACGGTTTGAAGAAATTCAATCTGGTTTGCAAATTAAAAATCTAGGAGCGTCTCGCCGATACCGGGTGACACCGGTTTGGCCCGATTTTCGATAAATTCAGAAAAACCAAAAATACCCTAACGTAGAGAATACGATTCTACGACACATGGTGAAAGCTGATTCTCAAATTCTACTCCGTTGTGAAATAAAAATCGTAAAGCTTATTATCGGTATCGGTCGACACCGACTACGGAGAGTTTCCAAAATAATCCAGAAAAATTCAGAAAATCCTGAAAAATCTATAATATTAGAAAATAATATTTGAAACTGAAATCGTTTCAATCTAACTACCAAAAAGGTCAAATCAATATTATACATCGTATAGCTACCGATGTTGTGATACGTACATCAGGGAGCAGGGGGTTACATTTCTCCCCACCTTACAAAAAATTTCGTCCTCAAATTCCAATCAGGTGTGAGAACAATATTTTCAATCCAAATCCTAAATGTTACGGGTCCACGACACTACCCCTGCGCACTCTGATATCGATACTGCCAACAGGGTGGTGGATTGGTATCATGAGTCAAAGATGAGAATCAGAATCCACATGATGAAGAGAAAAACAAGAGGAAATTAGAGTAGTCTGATTGATCACTGAAATGAGGGAATAGAAAGGCCCCAATGAATGAATTTCAATGAAGTGTCATTCTTGTACTCATAGCTGGAATCCCAAATTCAGATACAAACAAGCTTGAATCTGAATCTGATTGTACTGTTGGTAAGAGCCCAAGCATTGACCCAGGTGGTTACCCACATCAGGTGTGAACCTAGGCTCTGATACCACTCTATAACGCCCCGATCCGCAGGTACGGGGACGTTATGGCGACGTACATACCGAGGTGGAAACACCCTCACGCGTTCGTTAAGCCTCAGTACAGGACATAACCTCAATATACACAGAGTTCCAGCAGGAAATAAGTACAAGAATACCTGCAGAAAGAGGTTAGTGATCATAGCAGATAGGAAAACAGGGATGAATAAGATAACAGCAATAAATCATAAAGATACCTATGAATGAGCTCGATGATGAGTCTCCTATGTGAACCCAATGGACTATCTGTCGATACGCTAACTCGGGTCTCCAACCTGAGCACGCAAACCCAGGGTCGTCAGAAAGCGACCTAGTGAGTGGTAAAATGAAGGAGGCAGTAATACATACGATAGTAATACAAGCACGATAATAATATATAATACATGATGTTGTGCTAGTGATACCATATAATAAGTATAATACGCAGTAGAAATATATAATCATGTCAGTCTTTTATACCATCATTGCCTAACATGTTATCACTGAGTCATGTCTTTAGTCGTATCCAGTTTAGATAATAATAAGGTTGTCTAGTGGTGACGTGATAGAAGTGAACATGCAGATGGGCATATGCAAGATAAACATAATGCGGTGTTGTGTATAGACAGTAATGATGTCTGCAAGGTATACAGAAAACATATGCAAGATAACCATAATGCGGTGTTGTGCATAGACAGTAATGATGTCTGCAAGGTATACAAAAAGTAGAAGATATGCAATGCAGTGTATATATGTACAGAAGTAGTATGGCCACCACAGAATTTGTAACATGTACTAGGTAAAGTAACAAAGTATACATTAACATGATAGCGGATAAATGATCAGGAATAGTAATAAGTACAACTAAATAATAGTATACATGTATCAGGCAAGTCATGATATTTATATAATAGTAGCAATCAGTACAACCTGGTATTATAATCACTCTCTTCCAGTGTCCCATACCACTGGCAGTTCATACTGGAGCCCGCACTCCAGTTAAACCCATCCGGATATAGCATACGGGTACCATTATCCAACCGAGAGAGTGACCAAATAACAAGTGTTCCCGACGTCACTATTGTGTATACTGTTTTATTATGTGAATTGGAAACCCATGGTCGAGGAGCTCTTATCGGGTAGGTGTATCCCGTGCATACCCGGGATCACGGCCTTAAACGGACCCCTGGCTGCTAAGACCAGGGCCCTCCGCTAAGGGGGAGCACGAATCAAGTAACGGGAGCTCATGGAGCTATTGGTAGGCAGCACTACCGTCCCCTGCAGTAGGACTAACAATATGGATCCAGTACATCCACCCGATATGATCTAATCAACCGTCAAGTCTCCCCCATCCCCAAGTTATCTTTATCTGATATTACAAGAACAAATACAATACATGATACATGTAACATGATAACAGGACCTGGACCTGAGCTCTGTTGATAGCATAGAACAATATAACGGGAAACGGGAAAAAATATAATGGGAAACGGGAACAATAGATGTGGGATTCCACATATCGCATATCAACAGCTCTCATGTCTAGCAACGGGAATATCAATATCAGTAACAGGAACCATCATATAAGAGGAATACAGGGATAACATGAAACAATAATATATATAATACAATGATTCATATGACAAGACGATAGAAACAATACATGCATGTACACTCGTGCGGTGAGCATATGTAGCAAGGATGTGGGACCATGAGATAATATGTACCGAGCCTCCATGTAATGATGATAATAATAATATGAAATGTAGTAATCTGTGAATTGGTATCTCCGTGTACCAATGGAACATACATGTGTAGCAATAATCCGTGTAATATATCTGTGTATCACTAGTACAGGTCATACAGTGGTCAGTGTCTAACGTAATATCATGTCCAGTGAACTACAGTAGCCGTGTAATGATGATACCAGTGCATGTTAATAACGGTGTCTCGCATTCATGTATAGTGACAGTGTAGTGGCCTAGCGTATCTATAAGCAGTATACATGTAACGTAACTGTGATACGATAGATGACATACTAGTGTCCAACCTATAGTGACAAGTGGGCCGGATGTCAGTGGTACATGAAACATGATGAAAATCACCTAGAGGGGGGGTGAATAGGTGATGGCTAATCTAATGGTCACTAAATGTGGAATTAAAGACTTATATGACCTAAACTAAACTATTACACTAAACACCACGTATAACACAAGAGTGTAGCCGATTCTCCGTGAAGGGCTCTGGACTAACTCCTCTAGATTCCCCTAGATAAGGGTTGAGGTGCCGCGTTGGCTCTCTTGGTTGAATACAAGTGTTAGCAAACAATCCCCAAGCATATATCAATTAAGCACAATATGAATATCAAGCATGTAAGGATAAGCACAATAATAGCATGCAAGATATAAACAAGTAGGGAGAGAGAGAAAGAATCAATCGCAAACACAAGGGATTTGTTTCGAGGTTCGAGCACACTTGCTCTACATCCCTGCCTTCGACACACGAAGGATTTCCACTATAATCGATCCCAATGGATCACTCCTCGGTGCCGCAACACCTACAAGCCCTCGGCTCTCTAGTCCCGTACAACACCGCAAGCCCCACAAGCTCGCCGAGGCCGCACCTCAAACAAAGAGTTCACACACAAACTCTAAACAACGCAAAACGCACTCGTCCGCCTCCTCAAATGGAACAAAGATGAACTTTGGTGATCACAATACTTTGATCACCTAAAATCCTCTCACAAAACACTCCTATAGGATGAATAGATCAATGGTTGCTCAAGTGTTTGTGAGAAAAACAAGATGGGAAGTGGTGGTGAAAAACTCAAGAAATCTCTTTTGAACACTCTTGATAAACTCTCCTTTTGATTGAAATATTTGCTCTTAATCAAGTGGAGGAAAACCTCTAAATAGTTTAGGAAAAACTGGTGAAAACCACTTGAAAATCTTAGAGAAAATAATGCCCAAACCCCCAAATTTATGGAGCTAGAAAAACTAGCCGTTGGGGTCTAACAGAACTGTCGGTCGACCGCCCGGTCGAACGGCCAACGGTCATATTTCAGATCGTTGTGCCATCGGTCGACCGGTCGGTCGACCGAGGCCAGGATACAGAGAGCAAGACTCAAGTCTTCATCTTCTTGAAGTCTTCTCTTGAAGGCTTCTTGACTTGGCCCAAACATCGTGCTAGCTCCAAAATATGGCTTTAAATCCTTTGTTGAAGTTATGCACCTACTAAGATCTTGATCATGAATCTGTCACTAATTAAACATAAGATCATTAGTACTATAACTACATGAGTTGATCATCATCAAAACTAGAGTGATAGGCCTTCGGGCCAACCTCTCCCCTTTTTGATGATGACAAAACTCATGAAGTTATATATGCATGGATTAAAGTAAAGCTTCAAGAAGCTCCCCCTTAACTCATGCATCCCAATTAAACAATAAATATGCAATGAATGCTCATAAACATGTATGCAAATCAAGGAGATAAACATGCACTCAAGCATAAAACAAATCAAATTCTTTTTCTCCTATTGCAAAACAAAACATATATGCATAAACAATCCTTTTTCACAAAACATGCATGCATATAAATCAAGGAGATAAACATGCACTCAAGCATAAAACAAATCAAGAATCAAATTCTTTTTCTCCTATTTGCAAAACAAAACATATATGCATAAACAATCTTTTTCACAAAACATGTATATAAATCCCAAATCTTTCTCCCCCTTTTGTGTCATCATCAACAAAGGGGTAAAAACACAATCAACAAATTTTTCTCCCCCTTTTTGTCATAACAAAGAGATCAATAAGGGTGGCAAATCAAAGCAATCAATAAAGAGTTATATGCGTATACATTCATGGAGAGGAAGACGCTAAGTTAGGCTTCCCTACATATATGCATTACATGAAAGAGGGATGACAAGCCCTAATCCCATAACACATAATCTGTAATGCTAAGAGGTAGAGTGAAGCTCCCCCTACACACGGGTGTATCACATAACGAAGAGTTGTCAAGCTCCTTAAGATAAGATAGATACACTCATCATGAATCTATATGTAGAAGAAATATTAAGCCTCCTTACATATAGGCAATACAAATCAAAACATTTTAAATTTCAAACTTTTGAATTTTTTTTAAACAAATTTTAAGATATCTTAGTAAAATAAACATTACAAATTTTCAAAAAGGTAAAACATATTGATATCAATTGTAATTTATAACAAATTTGAAGCATTTTTATATCAATTGAAAAACATGCATAAGCTTATAAAAATGTCAATTGAGAGACTAATTGAAAATAAAGTTTTAGATTAAGCTTAGCATAAACATACTATGTGCTTTGAAGATGTATACCAAATATGAAGCAAGCACACGAAAATCATATATATGTATGAGAATTGATAATACAATTGAAAATTAGAGCATACATATATAGAAAACAAATATGAGTATATACAAAAAATATCAATTAGATACCAATTGAAAAAATCCAATGATACCATTGAAAATAACAATGTAAATCAAGTATATAACTCATAACCTACCACCCTTCATATACTCAAGTAAAAGATTTTCAATAAGGCTTGCAAGCATACACGCCCAGCCATCCGCCCATCAAGGTTGGAAGGGGTTTTCGAAAATAATTTTGAAAGTAGTTAAGCATTGAAAAACTCTTCCAATGAAGAATAATTAACTAGTTATAAGTAATTTTTGAAAAACTAGTTAAAGATCCTTCAAAACATGAAATCAAATCATATGTTTTTCATGAATCATACTAAATACATAAAAATTTAAGCACTCATGGTCTATTAAGCTCAAAAGATCATGAAACAAAGTCATGAATAACAAATAAGGTGTGAGTGATCAAAAATCATGTAAGTAGCATTTTTAAGAAAATAGTCAATGAAGCCCGAAACAATCATGAATAACATTTTTATCAAACAAATCATGAAAATTCATTTTTCATAAAAAACAAACTTCAAGGTATATGTATAATTCATCCAATCCTAACAATATACATACATATCCCAAACATAAAGAGTCTATTAAAGGTATTTGCATGAAGGCAAGAGACTCACGGGTATACATTGAAATCACCTAGAGGGGGGGTGAATAGGTGATGGCTATATGAATATGGCAATAATGCGGAATTAAAATTCTACTTAACAATTAGCTCAATTAAAAAGACTTGCAATGTAAAAGACAATAAATAGTGCAAGAATTAAAGAGAGTTAGAGTTTAGAGAAAATTGAGCAAACGCAAACACGAGGATATGTTTCTGAGGTTCGAGCCACGCTCTACGTCCCAGCCTTCACACTTGAAGGATTTCCACTATTGTTGATCCCACTGGATCTCCAATACAAGGACACACTTGTCCTATCTCTCGTGATGCCGCAACACCACCCAGAGCACACTAGCTCGCTTGAGGCCGATGCCTCTACAACTTCGCTCAAGAAGAAAGATGATCACACTTGATCACAAAATCGCTCACTTAGCACAATCCTATAACCAATATGTAGAAGTAGAACTTGAAATTGTGAAGTGCAAAAAATCTAGAGTGAAGTAGAGGAAATAGCTTCAATTGGGTGTTTGAAATTTTTGGCTTTGGAAATCTTTTCTAAAAAGTCTTTTGAAAACTTTGTAAATATTGAATGTAAATCTTGTGTCTTATCATGTTGAAATGACCACCTATTTATAGGGATGAAAAACAGGGTAAGACAGCTAGAGAAATCCGTTGGGGTGAGATCCCAACAAAAATCTGTTAGAAAATAGAGCTGTTGGAGTCTGTCAGAATTTCTGACAGCTAGCGGTCGACCGGGTCGGTCGACCGTCAACGGTCATATTTCTGACAGTTGGGGACATCGGTCAACCGCCCCGGTCGACCCAAACAAACAGAGAGCACTATCAAGTGCCCGGTCCGACCAGCGGTCGGCCGACGTGCACACATGCACAGTTGTGCACGTCGGTCGACCCGAGCGGTCGACCGGCCTCTGTCAGATCTGTTAAAACAGATTCTGCAGAAACCAGGAAAAGGAAAATGGTTTTGGTCTTATGGTTTAAGGATATTATAAATGCGGTGCTCGACCTAATAAATCTAAGAGTATGATCATAGATCAATACTCAACATGTTCTATCTTTTGATAAAAATCCTTTTTATAAAAACTTGTTTTTCCAACAATCGTTTTTCAAAACTTGGTATTTCTAAAACTAATTTTCCAAAACATGATTTTTCTCAAACTATGTTGAAAATACTGAAATGAAAATTCTTTTGAAGCCTTGAAGCAAACTAAGTGTGTGTGAGTGACAATCCCAAATAATCTACTTCTAACATCTAGGTTTTGACAAAATGTCTAAAAAAAAAGTAAAATACAAATCTTGGTCTTTTCTTTAAAGTCTTGATCCCGAAGCTTTCTACCGTGCTTGGCTTGGGAATGCAAATCTTTAGCGGCGTCCAAACTTGTGAGTCTTGATCGTGGAGCTGTCAAATCAACTTGTTCTATAACCTGAAATCCTTTAAAACAAAATTGTTAAATACATAACTAAATATGGTTTGTTATCATCAAAATATATATCGAGATATTGGGCTAATGACCTTTGGGCCAACAATCTCCCCTTTTTGATGATGACAAAACATATAGTTATTACAAATATTTTTGGTAGAGACTTCAAGTGAAGCTCCCCCTCAACACATACATATTATAAAAACATACTCAGGCATAGATAAATGACACAAATAGTAAACATACACAAGTCCATGCCATAAATGATAACATAAAAAACACATGTCCATAACACAAATATATATAGATTAAAAGCACATGTTCACAACACAAATATATCAATACATGTCCACAGAAAATGTCAAGTACAATACCAAAATACTAAAGGATGTCCATACAAAGAAATGCAAATACAAGCACACAAAATATAAGCCTCTCCATCAATAATAACTCTCCCCCTTTTTGACATCATCAAAGAAGGGTAGTCACTCATCGTCCTCATCATCGTCTTCATCATCGTCTTCCTCAGACGAGCTCTCCTCAGCAACAGCACCCTCGGCCATCCGCTTATCATCAGCCCTCATCAGAAGAAGAGCCTGCCTCCTCTGGATCAATGCCTGCAACACCTGGCTGAGGTGGTGAAACAGCAGAAGGAGCCCTGGCAGGAAAAGGAGGGCCGGAGGATGGAAGTGGTCGGGCAAAAGATGTGGGTTCAGGACCAAGAATGTTGAGCTTCACACAAGATTGCCTCAAATTACGAGTCCATGAATCTCATGGAGTCAGCAAAGTAAGACATATCATTGCGAATGCCCTGAAAGCGCGAGTCCATCTCCGCGCGATAAGCTGCATCTCGCTGCTCGATCCAAGACTGGTGCTCCTGGATCTGAGAGCGAATCTCAGAAGAGATGAAAGACTGGAAATCAGGAGACATGGAAGACCCGAGAGCAGAGAAATCCCTGGGGCAGAAGAGGACCCTGGGGCAGATGATGACCCTGGAGCAGGAACAGGAGGAGGCTACTCATGAGCCACATGACGCATCTGAGCCTGCATCCTCTTAAGAAGGGTGCTATCCAGGTTCACAGAGGGTTCGAAGGAGACTCAGAGGAAAGATCAAATCCTAGTTGTGTAAGAAGATGAGTGATGAGCATCCCATAAGGCAAGTGCCTACCGGGCATGCGGATTTGATCAGATGCCATGTGAGAAGCTATGAAATGGGGAAAGTTAATCTTAATGCCTTTGAGAAGGCAATAGACTATCAGTGGAACTGGACCCCTAGCATTGCTATACTCCCTGACTTGGGTAAAATATTGTAAAAGACAAATTTGGCTAGGACTTGGGCGGTGAAAGTGAACTTGTTTACCTCCTCATTCCCAACAAACCGGGGTTGTCATCCCCGTGAATCAAGGTGGACGCGGTGAGCGCAGACTCACCGGCCGATAATCAATCTTGAAGATCAAAAGAGTTCTCGAAGATCAAATAAACATCAGACTCCTCGGATGAGATAAGCAATCAGCATCAGCAAATTGATCTAGGGGATATCGATGTCTCTCCCTAGAACTCTGGATCTAACATGTTTCCCCCAAAAGCAAAATTGGAAAAAAGTAAGGCCCCAGGGAAGTGTAAACTGGTTCTCTTATGGCCATGAATTGGTCTAGAGAGTTAGTTCTCAAAATGTGGGGGATGTTGAGATGTTCAAAGTCCTGGAGGGTGACACATCTCCCAGAAATGATATTCCTCTTTGAAAGGAGGATAAATCTATTTTCCGCACGATCATTGATAAATGGACGTTTTGGCCTAGGGGTTGATGAAGAAGGGACAATAGATTTCCCTTTTTCGGATCTAGACCTCTTAGACATGTTGAATTTTTAGTGAAAATGAGAGATTTAGGTTAAAAAAATAGTTAGGGCTTGATCTACGAAGCTAAGGAAACAAAAATCTTGACAATAGAATGAAGAAATACTAGGCTAGAGATCAAGATACACAAGAAAAATCGGATTTTTACCTGAAAAAGAAGATCAAGAGCCCTAGATCTGAAATTCTTTGAAATTGGACGGAGAACAGGCCTGAGATGAAGATCCAACGCAAAATAGAGAGAATAAAACTCGGATTATGAGTGGATTTGAGTGAGGAGAAGAAAATCAAATTTTTGAGAAGGAGAGGAAAGGGATCGGCTGAAAAAGTGAGAGAGAGAGAGAGAGAGAGGAACGGCTTTAAATAAGGCGGTTTGGGGCAGAATCCCGATCCACGGTTGACCCAAAAACCCGAGAGCTCTGCAGTCAACAGCGGTCGACCGCACGGTCGGCCGAAATTTCCAGAGAGCTCTGTAAACAGAGCGGTCGACCGTAGCGGTCGGCCGGCAACAGGAAAGAAAAAAAATCATTCTTCCAGGCATTGTCGGTCGACCGGATCTCAGAGCCGGTCGGCCGGCTTGCCCAAAAACTGATAGCAGCAAATGCCTTAAAAAAATTAAATAAATGAATAACAATAATAGCTGGACATAATAACATACTAAAAAATATGTTTTAGAGGCTTTAATAGTTATCATATTAACGAAATTCACAAAGGCATTTTAATTTTTATTTTTCATATAAAAACAAAGATTTAGAGATGTTGAAGCCGAATAATTGGTGAAGGGTTCTGAACTCCATCCTCTGGATTCCTCTAAATATGAGTTGAGGTGCGCAATTGCCATCTTTAATGTATTTGTTTTAAATATAAATTTTTACAAAATTTTTATTTTAGTTTTGACAAAGGTGTATATAGATATATGCTCAAAACTAGACATGTGGACATTCAATATATGTGGCATAAAAACAAGATATCAAAATTAGAACAAGGCATATACACAATCATGATAGAGATGTAGGTTTACACTAACATATATCAATGTAGCATAAAAGTAAACTAACAATCCTATGCATTTGTATATATAACCAAAATTAAAACTTTTTAAATGGAGAAGTTACCAAATGAGGGCAATCTCCAAAATAGGTGCCTCCATGATAGCGATGCAAGCGCGATGTGATCTTTAGGTATTGTTGCATCCACCACCCGGGCACCGCCTCCCCCTAAGTCTTGGAGGATGAAGATCCACCTGTATCATTTAAGTTTGGTGGGTCTTTTGGTACCCATGTTTTCTTGGGTCCTATAGAGTTAGTACCGGAGCGAACCCAAACATGTTTACTTGGTATATTATGTTTAGCATAACAAATTTTTCTAAATGGCCTTTGCGGCCACAATGCGTGCAAACATAAATCCTACCACTACCATACATGAATGCATGCTTGTGTGAGTGTGCATGTGCATGGTGAGTGTGTTTCCCTTGGGTTACTCCTTTGGGAACCTAGATGCAAATTTGTTTAAGTCAAAAGCACACTTCTTTAAAGTATTATCTAAAGTTTCAACACTTTTTTGAATTTCCAAATATTCATTTTTGTTGAGAGATGAAATGGGGGTTTTCCCTTTACAAGATATTTTATATTTTTCAAAATCAATTTTCATTTTCTCAAAAGCATTTGATAAATCATTTTTCTCTTTAAGAACAAGATCAAATTTATTTTTCAAGGATCATTTTCCTTTTTCAATTTCCTATTTTGAGATTGAGAAATCTCATACCTATGTTGCAATTCTTCGAAAATTGAGCAAGTTCATCCATGGATAGTTCATCATCATCAATAGAGGTTTCTAAGCATACCTTTGTTGTATCCTCACCTTGTGCCATGAAGCACATATTGGCGGTGTCGATCTCCTCTTCGGATTCCGACTCCGTATCATCCCACGTGGCCACCATTGCTCTTTTCTTCTTTGGGACATTCTTGGAAGTGGTTGCTTGGAGTGCGGGGCAATCGCAATAAGATGTCGATCTTCTTGCAATGGAAGCAAGGACCGGGTTCTTCTCTTTTCTTTTCATATCTTCCTTGAGGTTTCCCTCTCTGGAAGTTTCTTTGCCTCCCCTTCTTGTAGAACATTTTACCCACCTTCCGATGAGCATGGCAAATTCCTCATCGCAATCTTCCGATGAGTCATCCTCTTCATGA